>PVLC010017149.1:0-34275 GCA_004027655.1 Graphiurus murinus
ATGTTCTCAAGAGCCATATTTACACTCATCTAACTATTGCAAATAAAAGCTTTGTTTGAGTTGCTATTCTCAGTAAAGGAATGTGTTCTTATAGCTGTAGATGTTAACTTGGAGACCATTTATTCAACATTCTTTGTTTATTTGAAATTGCATATTTTCCTGAGGACATGTTGGTATACATAGCTTTCATCAGATCCTCAAAGTGGTCTTTGACTAAAGTAATAAAATTTGATCTATAACATTAAACAAAATACAATTTTAGAATCAGTCATGACATGTCACTACTAATCTCAATGATGATATTTGCCAAAGTTGATCTTGTTGGTACAACATAGTTTTATTTTTCCCCAGAATTGGCCATTTATCAATGTCAGAATGAAACCAAGAGGATTCACTGTTTTCTTATTTCATTATTCTTCCATGCATTTTTCTTGCTTTATAAAAATTTCCCTTCTCACTAGAAATAATTTAGAATTTTAAGTCACTTCTAAATGAACAAACTGATTTTTTTAAATCTCTTTCATTTTTCAGGAGGTCTCATTTTCCCGATACCTATCCTTAAACAAAAATTTCATTAGAAAATAACATTTTCCCAAATATATATCCTTGGGTAGTTTATCATGTCCATATGGGGTCCTGGCTAAATTGATGGCACTTAATAGCCTCCCTTGCTTGGATGGAGATTGAAAATCTTAATATGAAAAACAAGCCAAAATGTTGAAGCTGTTACTATGGGATATCAAACTCCCAGATCAAAAAGAAAGACCTCGTAGTTTACCGGGTTATTACAAAATATTCCAGTGTTTGTCATTGTGTAGACCTAACATCTACATAATGCAGGTGTTAATAATAGATGTATAAACAGAGCTTGACTATCTTGCTGTTGCTCTTTGCTATTTTTTTTTTTTTTTTTTTTTTTGCGGTACTGGGGATTAAACCCAGGGGTATTCTACCTCCAAGCTAGATCCCCAGCCCTATTTTTTATTCTTTATTTTGAAACAGGTTCTCACTAAGTTGCAGAGGGCCTCACTAAGTAGCTGAGGCTGGCCATCCTCCATCTCAGCCTCCCAAGTACTGGATTGCAAGCGTTGTGCCACCACACCCAGCTTGCTCTTTGCTATTCTGAACAATAACATTGTCTTTATATCTAGCACAGCTCAAGTCCCAAGTCCTCACCATCCCTGATTCTCCAGCTCAGAAATCTCCCCCCACTAAATTACTATAAACTATATACCTTTTTGTAGGGTGCTGGGTATGGAACCCCAGGGCTACCTGCATGCTAGGCAAGCATCCTACCAATGAGCTACACCCCCAGCCGGAATTACTGTAAACGTCTATTCTTTCAGAAAAATATAAAGACTTCTTATTCACTCCCATCCTCCCCAATTCCACATTACTTTTAAAAAACATTGACTTTTCATCAGCTTCAAATTTGAATTTTCCCTTCACCTCCCTTACACCAATACTCTACCTCTACACACATTCAATAGCAAGGACCAAAAGAGTTTACTTTGGTTACATAGTAAGTAAAATTTACTTATTTTTCCCATTCTACTGTTTATCCTAGATCATTTCCTATTGTCTAACACAATTATGATAGACCTTCCTTAAAGTCTTTTTACTTCTGTTTTCTTTCCATTAAATCTGCTTGACGTAACTTTCTAGTTTATTCTCAGTATCAGAAACTCAGTTAGGCTGTTCAGGGTTTTAGAATTCTATTTTGGCTCCCTTTGCCTAAAGAAGGCTCTGCCATAGGCCATAACTTAACTTACCACCATCTACCAGTTCCCTGCAATTCACTCAAATAATTTCACCTGTTCCTAAACCATATTCTTAATTTTCTACTTGTAGTCATTTTCACATCTAAACTTTCAGAGTCCTGTGCATTGTAATATTTATCCTACCAATTTCCTCCATTATAGCTTTTTACAGAGTAGACTTCATTCATTCATTCATTTGTTCGTTTGTTCATTCATAATTTATTGCTTTCCTGCCAACCACTGGACATTTTGCAGGTCCAGGGTTTCAAGATGAATAGGACAGGTCTACCTCAGCCCTACCCATGCTTAGTGCTCAAAAGGTATTTGATGCATTACATTTCTAATGGTTTTCAATCAGACATATACAAAGAAAAACTTTTATTAAATTGAATGGAATCCAAATTTGCATTCTTTTATATTTATTTTAATCATGGTAGCCTTATCTCTCCAAAAAGAGGAGAACCCTGTCTCTCTCATCCTTTGTGGTCCCCAGATCACACGGGGTAGGCCTACAATGGGTTTTCTGTGAGTCCATTTTGGTTGAATGACTGAATGCTTCATTTTATCCCATTGACATGATGTAATGTTACCGGAGCCCCTCACGCATAATCAGTGACTGTGACTGGCTTTGCACAGGGGGGAAACTTGAGTTGCTTTTGCCCTCTCAGCAGACAGAGATTTTTCTTTTTATTTCATGTCCACTTTTGCAGTCAGAGTTTTCTGAAGCCAAGAGTATTCATAGCAAGTTAACCCGTCAACTGATCCTTTGAATATCTCAAATGTTGATTTCGCTCTTGTTTTCTTATCAAGAAACACGAATAATTGGATGAAGACAGATCCAAATGTAGAAATCATTCCAAAGTGCTTGTATATGTTTTGAATAATATTTAGTATTGACTTAGGGTTTTTTATATGATTCCTTTATAGGTGTATAAATAAAGATTAGTAAATATAAAAATTTAAAATTGAGATTATATATTCAAGTCAACAACACTTACCGAGTAGCTAATCTATAAAAAGGCTAGATTCCATAAGATAATGCTGCCCTCGGGGAGACCATGTGCTATGCAACAACCAGGCTTTTTTTTCAGAGAAATGGAAAATTAAAACATCCTGAAAACCAAAGAAATTGCAGATTTGTGATGACTGTAGCTAACCCCTACTCCAAATGGAACAAGGTCTGAAAAGTACCCAAAAAAGTGACTAGAATATAGTAGGTGCTCAATAAACATTAGTTAACTTTCTCTTAAACTGATGCTATTTATAATGGAGTAGAGAGCAAATTCATATTGGAAATACTCACTTAGCTAGGAGGAATTTACCAGCTAGTTAACTCATTCCTTCCCTGTGTGAACATAAAGCTAATAATATAATGTAAAAGAAATAAAATTAAAGAAAAAGACCTTAAAACATACAATACTGAAACTGTTATGGAAATTGTAAGGTACCTAAACCAGGAAAGCTATATTATAAATGACCTGTTTCTGAGGATAATGTAAAGTTCTTACCACTGATGTTAGGCACAGTAGATTTGCACTAAATACTTAGAGGCTGATCTGTATTGTAACTAGAGTGCCTATTGCATGTGCCAGTACTTTTTAATGATAGATGTGTGCATGTATGTTTGTATCACTTCAAACTTCACCATGATGTATAATTACAATGCACCAATAAAAGCATAATAAAGTTAAAATATAAAACTGAGCCTGGCACAAGAGTATGTACCTATAATCCCAGTACTTGGGAGGCTGAGACAGTAGAATCACAGGTTTGAGGCCAGCCTCAGCAATTTAGCAAGACTCTCAGCAACCTAGGATGACCCTGTTTCAGAACAAAAAATAAAAAGGGGCTGGAGGTGTAGCTCAGAGGTAAAATGCCCCTGGGTTCAATCCCCAGTTTCCCCTACCTCCCCCAAAATGTGCCAAAATTCTAGAAGAAAGCAGGATTGCCCAGTATCCTGGAAGATGGCTGGGCCTTTGCCTGATGACCAGTGGGGCTTTTCCCTTCTGCCTGTTGGAGAGGCGGGCTGGAGGAAGTCGGAGCTCAAGCAGAGGCCTGTACTGGCTGCAACCCTAACCCCCGGAGCTGGCACTCCAGAGCAGCCTGCTCTGCCAGGCAGTTGCCCAACTGGACATAGATAGACAAGAAGATGCTCCGCCAGTCCTGGGAAGAAAGGAAGGACAATGATGCCAGCTCTGACTACCGCCAACATCTCTACCTGGTCAAACAGCCAAACGGCCACAAAAGAGAACCTCGGTAAATGCCAGTGTTGAGGATGGAAGTATGTCCCATCAGCAGGGCACCATACCAGACACACTCAATTGCTGTTTATGTTCAAATCACAAAAACATCACTGGTTGTGGATAAAACTGAAGATGTTGACTATTTCGATTTATTGAAGTAATAAGGAGTTGGCTCTGTAGTCTCATGACACTTTTCTGGCAAATTCTGTTCAAAATGGTTCAGATCTGATGGTAATCATTGTGTACACGGAAAACTGGCTGGAACATATTTAAGCAGAGCTTCCTGGTCCTATGGAAATCAAATCCAGACAGAATGGCCAAGTGGGTTGCCTCAGGGCAAATGGCAGGTCTTGACATGGGTTCCCTTCCAAACCTACAGCCTCTGAAAACACTTTCATGATCAGCTGCAGCTTGGGGTCCTCCACCACCTCTGCCCCAGGCCTTCAACAATTCACGGTGTGGTCTGTCTGCTAACTACCACTCTATCTGTCCACCTGGCTTTGATGAGAAGCTTTTAGAAAATGGACATCATTTCAGATGTTCTTGCAAGTCGAGTCTACACACTGTGTCAGGTCTGAGAGGCGCTACCTACCAGGTACTGTGTTAAGCAGTTTTTATACATTATCTCAACAACCCTAATGTGGTATGTATTGTTATTTTATCATCATGGAAGAGGAAACAAGTTCAGTTTGCCTCATTCCCAAGTCACATTGCCCATCAACTCTACATCCTGCTGCTTGCCTGCACTAGAATGATGTACCTCGGTGCTTCCGGCGTTGTCAGTGGAGGGAGTGGGGCCATCTCTGTTGTCGTCCCCCTGAAGAACTCAAGGGGGAGCTATTCGTGGGCAGAGGAGATGCAGCTGCTAGTCTGGGAATGGGCTTGGTCTAATGGCAGCTGAGCCTGTCAGAATTCTGGAACAAATGTAAAGTTTGTCTCTTAACTCTCTCCTATCTTTTTTTTTATATTAATAAACTTGAATCTCCAGAAGTTTTAGATTTACCGAAATATTATGAAAATTCTTACAGACTTCCCATACACACACCCACACCCAGTTTTCCCTATTATTAGTATCAGATGGTTAATGCGGTCCATTTGTCACAATTGATGAGCCAATATTGAAATATTATTATTAAACTTTATTCAGAAGTCCTTAGTTTTTGCCTAATGTTGTTCTTTTGTCCCAGGATACCACATTACATTTAAGTTGTCATTTATCTTTAGGGTTCTTTTGGCTGAGACAGTTTCTTAAACTTTTCTTGTTTTTGATGACCTCGACAGTTTTGACCTGCTTAGGAGTTTTGTAGGATGTTCCTTCACTGGGGTCTGAGGTTTTTCTCCTGATTAAGTTGGTGTTATGAGCTTTGGGGAGGAAGAATCTGGAGGTAAAGAGCCATTTTCATCACATTATATCAAGGGTATATACAATGAACACGTCTTTATCATCTGTCACTTATCAGTTGCACTGTTAATGTTGACCTTGACCACTTGGCAGAGGTAGCATTGGCCAGGTTTCTTCACTATAAGGTTACTCTTTTTTCCCCTTAGCAAAGAAGGAGTGTATTATACACAGCCCACACTTAAGGTAAAGGCTTGGATGCCTGAAAAATTTATTTGAAATTCTTCTGCAGGGAAGATTTGTGTCTTTTCCATTTATTTATTTATTTAATTATTATATCAATACAAACTTGAAGATATTTCTTTTATATTTTGAGTTATCATCCAATACTGTTTATTTTGTGATTCAAACTATTCGAGCTTTGGCCATTGGGCGTGTCTCGTTGCCCCATCACTGTAAGATTTTTAATTTTTTTTTTATTTTAACATTTTCTTTCTTTCTGGCACTACAAGATGCTCCAGGTTCATCTTTTGTAGTCCCTTGGTCCTCAAATTAGCTATTTCTTCAAGGTATTCTTCTATCCTTTTAAGGAAAGAAAATAAGGATCTTATGGGCAAAGAAAAAACATGATGGATATAAATCTGGAAAATAGAATAGTTTGATTAGATTTGCATTTTAGAATAATCACTTCTGACTACATATGGGTGGAAATAAAGACAGGGAGTGAGACCAAAAAGGAAGCTACTGCTGAGAAGTACAGGAAAGACACTGAGGGAGGTCAGGAGGTAGGTTGGCTTGCATTCCCAATAGCCTGGGGTCATCTAGGTTCTGGGACTCCTTCTACCCTGACACAAAGTGGACAGGAACTTTCTGGATAAGAAGAAGAAGAATTATATTAAGAGCTAACATTTATTATGCATTTAAGATATTCCAGGCACTGCTCTTAACATATCATAATTCATTGTTTTCACAACAACCCTTTGTTCTACATACTGATATCATTCTACTTTTACAGATGAGAAAACTGAGTATTGAGAAAACCAGTGGGTAGCCACAGTTTCACAGTTAGCAGCTGGCAGACACAAGCCCAGCAACACTGATTCTGGCCCTGCACCTTTGAACATTCTGCCATTGTGCCTTGTGCTGAAAGGTGGTTTCTGTGGCCACAGCTACACCTCAGCTACCTCAACCAATGTTCCTAATCCCACAGGTACCTGCAACACTTCTGTCCCTCTGGCCCCTAGCTCATCCCCCAAAGTCTGCTCAGAGTGGTCAACCATTGTGCCTGACTTGACGCCCATGTCTGTAACTTTTCAGGGTCAATGGCTCATTTGACTTAAGTCACTTGTTCATCTTCAATTTTAAAATCACTTATTGAGCGTCTGCTATTGTCTGGTACTGTCATAGGTACTGAGAATACACAGGGAGAAAGAGACATATAAAGGTATCCTTCTTATATTTTTTAAGGACATAAGTCCTTAAGGGGCTCACGTGTGTACATGTGAGTGTATGTGTGTGCATATGTGAGTGTGAGCTGAAGACACAGTGTCATCTCTACCTCTGCCTGCTCTGTGACTCTAAACGGTGGCACCTGCGCCCCAGCACTTTATACCATCCTCTGCTTCAAGTTGAGCTGCCGGTGTATGCCCAGGTCCCACCCCTCCTGTATCTGTCCTGGCTCAGTTTTTTGCTCATCTGTGAGGCTTCCAGTCCATTATTCTTGTACACCCGCACCTCCATTATTGGCAGGATGTGCACAGAGACCTCTCTCTCTCTCTTGCTGCACATGGGCTCAGCCTAGGGAAGGTGCCAGGCTAGCCCGGCTTCCAGACTGTTCTGCTCTGCTCAGACTCAGGCTAATTTTGTGTCCAGAATATTTTTTTCATTCTCAGCACCACTGCAGCTTCAGATTTGTTTTTCTCCAGAACTAGTAGGAGGTGGATTAGGAATGATAAGCTGCCAGACTTCTTCTACCACTCCTTTCAGACCCCTCTGGATTTTTCTATTTGACTGTTTCCTGATTTGAGCCCAACTCATTCTGCCACCAAATAGTGAGACTGTTTACATATTCTGCATTATTTTTCAGACGTTTGACGTTTTAAAACTCATCTCCTACACATGAATACCTCCCAAAGGGATTTTCCCTGCTTGGTTTAGGGAAATATCTCACTTGGTAAGACCTGGGGAAACTGTAGTTATGATTAGTGTAGGACATATCAGCTGGTCCTCTGTGAAACTTAATCAGAAGGACGCTAATGGTTCTCTCCAAAGATTCCAAAAATATTATCACAGTTAGGTTATGGGATGTAGCATTCAGTGAAGCGGCACACCATAGACGCTGTTTTCTTCATCAGTTTTTTCCTGGCCTCTTAAGACATCTTGTGTTGGTAATTTTCAAGTCAGAAGCAAAGGTTCTTCTTGATCCTTTCTCTGGCCTTTCTAGAGGTGTGGATGTAGAACAAAGACCACCGGCAAGGGTGGAAAGGAATGAGAAGTAGAAACCAGTGCTCTGTTTTACAGACTTTCTATACATGAGTCTCCCAGTCACCCCAGTATGTTGCTCACCCTAGGACAGTTTTCCTAATCACAATCTCATAGCACACTTCAGAAGACATTTTATAAAAAACATCTAGCAAATACCTGGAAAAGAATTTAATTTTTTACCACATTAGAGTGGCTTCCAAGTTAAACCTGAAGTCGTGTAGTTCCTGTTCTCTTCCATGACAATTTTCTTCCCTGAGTGAGAGGGAGTTTCAGTGTGTGTTGTCTTGTGCCGTCTCCATGGAGAATAGATCGAGAAGTACAGATTGGGACATCCTTCCCACAGGGCAAGAGCTTCCTTGTGTTCTTGGTGGATTTTGCTGACAGCTATGAGGCAAGAGAAGTCCTGACTCCAACTGCATTGGTCAGGGTTCTCCAGAAAAATGGAACCAGTAGAATACAATTATAAGAGGGCTTATTCGATTGGCTCCCATGATCAGAGGCTGGAAAGTCCTACAATGGCCATCTGCAGGCTGGAGAAACAGGAGAACCAGCACTATTCAGTCCTAGAATCTGGAGCCTCAGAATAAGAGAGACCAAAGTGGAAGGCTGGAAGTCCCCAGAAGCACAGCTGGTGCAAGTCTGCATTCAAAAACTGAGGAATCTGGAATCTGACATCCATGGGTGACGGAACACCCACTTAGGAAGGGTTGAGAATGAGAGCATGTGAGCTTTCCTTTCTTCTTTTTTTTGTTCCATCTCTTTGTTCCATCCTGTTGGATGGTGCTGTCCATGTTCAGGGTGGGTCTTCTCCACTCAGTTCACTGACCTGCACACCCATCTTCCCTGGAAACACCCTCACAGCCACACTCAGTGTGCTTCATCACCTTTCTACGTGTCCTTCAATCCAGTTAAGTTGTTAACCAAGATGAAGCATCACAGAAGCTCTTGTTCACTCGCCGACCTGTCTACATGGCAGAAGCTGTTAGTGGCTTCTAGGGGTTCCTGGCTTTGCTGGCCATCAAAAGTGAAAACAAGCAGGTCATCATGAAAATCAGACAGTGAAGGGACAACCTCTATTTGGGACAACCTCCAGGGAACACAGCCTCCTGGATAGGCATCCTGATGGCTGGGAATGGCTGGGTGTTGGGTGTGGCCAGTAATATATTCATCTGCTTTAAATGTGCCAAGAAGCAGGAGAAGAGAGAGAAATGTCAGGTTTTTCATGGATCAGGGTCATGGCTGCCTGCAGGGACTAGAGATGATGAGGTTCAAAGTGATACAAACATGCATGCACACAGCACTTGGTGTGTTTCCATCCAGATCTCACCCCACTCCCACTCCACCCTCAGCTGCCCCGTACATGTTAGCTTGGTAGCAATACCTTCATTCATGGACATAGCACTATTTGAACTGTTCCCTTCATCAGTTTAGAGATGGTCTTTTAAAAGGCTCTCTTTTCAGCAGTGGAGAGACCAGTCGCTGAGAGGGTTGTGTTTATTCTTTGTTTTCTTTGCTTTGCTTTTTGAAGAAGAACTACACCACCTGTTCTTCCTCTTCCCCTACCCATCAGACAAGCCCAGATGGGTGTTTCCACACAAGTCCTTTCCATAAAGACAATAAACAGCAAAAGAGAGCTTGAAACTGCTGAAGCCAGCCCCCCCTCGGCCCCTCTATACCTCAGGCCCGCATTAAGCCTCCTGTTTCAAACCGTGTTTATGTTAGGTACTGTGTTCACCAGGAAAGCTTGTGCCAGGGTCTGAGGTTGGGAAGGACAAGGGAAGGAGAGGAATTTGGCAAATGCTTTGCCTCTATCCTACCTTTCTGTCAGTAGCCACAGGAGACTCACAGTCAGGCAAATTCTGTCATCAGTGCCTGTCTGCTTCAGAAATCAATAGCAGGCGGTTCTTCCCTCGTACCTCGTATACTTCAGGCGCAACTGTCAGCTGAGCTCAGTGCTCCCGGAGAGTGAGCCATCAGAGGGCTCCCCAGGGCTTGGGAAGGGACAGGAGGCCAGATCTCCTATCTTGCTTGCCTTCACTTTTTTTTCCAAGTGCATTTTCAAACAGTTTGAAAAGGCTCTGGCTGCTGCTAGTCTCTGTCTGGTTGGTTTCATCTGATCTACTAGATAAACATTACTGCTAACGGGAATTGAGTTATGTGTTCAGAAGCATAAAGATATTGCTTGAGGAGACCGAGGAAGTGATAGGGCCAGTTATTGGGAGGAAAAAGGTCTGCAGAAGGGGAATCTGTGGGGTGTGATTCAAGGCCCCTGAACAGGACGTGAAATTGCTATTACCTTGACTCCAAGGCGACAGCATTCTAGCTTCTCAGAAGCAGCTGTTATAGTTTGGATCTGGAATGTCCCCCACAGGCTCATGTGTTGATGATGTGGTGCCCAGTTAAGCAATGTTCAGAGGTGGGCTTTTGAGAAGTGATTGGATTAATTCATTGATAGGTGAACGGGCCATCGGAATATGGTGGAAGCTGTAGGTGGCTGGGCATAGTTGGAGGAAGTAGGTCACCAGGGGCATGACATGGAAGGATATTTCTTATCCCTGTCCCCACCCTCCTCCTCCCTCTGCTTTCTGGCTGCCATGAGTTGAGCAGCTTTCCTCTACCACATCCTCCCACAATGTTGCTCTCCTCACCTCAGGACCAGAGCAATGGAGCCAGACAACCATGGACTGAAGCCTCTGAAATCAGGAGTTAAAATAAGTCTTTCTTCCTATAGGTTGCTTTACTCAGGTGTTTGCCACAACAATAAAAAGCCAACTAACACAGTATCTCACACATTAGCGTGATGAGATAATAATGATGATAATCATATTCTATCACTTGAGGGCTAGAAAATGCATTTGTGGCCTTGTGTTTTTGTAGGATGGCCCATGCTGAGTAAGGCTTCAGTTGAAGTTGTGTGGGTAATTCTACAAAAACCTCAACCCCCTTGTCCTACTTTTGCAACTATTCCACCAAGTGGTTTCTTTAGTAAGAAAGAGGCCATCAGGAGGAAGTGTTTGGCATTGAAGTCCCTGGGAGAAAGAGAAGGAAGCATAAGAGACCTTGGAATGTTACAGAATCTGTGACCAGCCATCAGCCCAGTCCCACAAACCAGCCTCAGAGCCACTGATGGAGGAAATGTGCTATGGGACATCACTGTAAGAGCTAGTTTTTCTAGGACTGAGATTGGGAGCCCATGCAATGCTCATTGGAATCCAAATGATTCTATGGCATAGAAATAAGAAGGAGGGGGCGATCAGCCCATTTGTTGAAGGAATATGGTACTACTGCAGCAACCTAGCCAGAAGTAGAGGAATTTTAGCATTATTTGGCACCTCGAGGGTTTGGTGGCTCTAGCAGCCCAGAGAGGCAAGCCCTTGTGTAGTCAGGAAGCAGTCTCTTGCAGGAGAAGCAGGTGTTTGTGGGGCAGGTCAGGAGAAAACAAGAGAGGAGTGCCCTTGAGCAAGTATGAGATGTTTTAAAGACTCCAGGAAGCAACTGGGGATGCGCTGAGAGCAGAGCTTCAAAGACTATGAACCTGCAGGTGGAGCTGATGGGCCATGGAAAACTGCTGAACCTGATTATTTATCCCACACCCAATGAAGTCAGGAGACATCAATTACCCTTTATTCAGGTGATGCTTGGCATGGCTCCTGAGCATTTCCATTTTATATATGGAGACACCAAGGTCTGGAAAGATTAAATTACTTGCAGGTACTCAGTGGCAGAGCTCTCAGAGGCCTGGTTCTCTTGTTCTTTTCACAAGACAGATCTGCATTAGCTATGACTACCCATGGCCTTCCCTCTCCCAACCCCTATCTGTCCAGAGAAAAGGAAAATTATGATGAATGAGATGAAGACCAGGAAAATGGAAGATTAAAGAGGCAAGGAGTGTGAGATGGTGACACCTTGATGTACTACTCAGGCCAGAACTGGATAATAATTAAGGTAGAGGAAGATAGGATGAGCTTAAGTGGATAAGTAAGAAGAAAGACTAGAGAAGCAGACCCTGTTATCCTTCACTGGGCAACTTGTAAATCATATTCAGATACATTAGTTTGTTTTCACAACTTACCTCTAATTTACTTTTGAGAAAGCTAAGGCCCCAAAGTTCAGTGAGGCTTGCAAGACCTCACAGTGGTGGACCTAGGATTCAGATCCAAGTCTTCCAATTATAGGTATAGGTATCCTTTTTACTCTTTCATAACACCTTACAGGTCTTTCTTTCTCTCATAAGCCTCAGAGAATTGTATACCATAAAGAGTGAACTTCATGTATATTTTTAAAAATCCACCACACACCACAACGTCAGGGATGGAATGCCACTGTGGCAATTAAATATAGATGTATAACAAATGTATGACATATCCTCACTGAAGAGAATGGGGAATAAGGAGCTGATCTAAGTAACTTTGGGAAAGTGTTTTGACAGGATTCTGTGAGACTAAAGATGAAAAAAGCTGCATGTGGATAAAGTGTTGTAGTTGGTAAATTTGTTTCTCACAAGAACATGAGAACATTGCAATTCTGAAACTACTTTACATGCATACTAGTGTTGAACAAATAAGAAAATGAATCATAGATGATAAGAATCAGGCTGTCATAGAGAAAGAAGTTATAAGTAAATAAAAGGGATGGGCAGAATGGACACTGAGGTATTAAAGTCAGAAATATCAGTATGAACATGTTTATTTTGATATTATAATATATCTTTATACTTATATTATTTTATAATATGTGCATGTATACACACACAGATAGCTATATACAGAAATGTGGGATATATGCGGGTTGGTATACACACATGTATTTTATAGCTCTGATCACTGACAGCTTAGAAGTAGTGAAGCTCAGTAGCAACAAGCACATCCAACACTCAGATCTTGGTTTTTAACAACCATTCTCAAATAAAAGAAATCAGGGTTCCTTGGAGAAATAGCTGATCATAGGGCCTGGGAAAGTAAAATACTAGCTGAGTCTAGTGAATCTAACAATGCCAGAAATTAAGAAAGGGAGAAAAGAAAAAAAGGAAAGAAAATGAAAGGAAAGGGAAGGGAGGGGAAGGGAAGGAAAGGGACGGGAAGGGAAGAGAAGGAAAGGGGAGGAGAAATCTGAGTGTCAGAAAGTCAGAGGAGCCAATCTGAAAGACCTCCCAGTGGCCAAAATTATAACAAGTTGAGCAACCAAATAAGTTCCTTGAGAGAGTTATAATACAAAGAATAAAATAAATATAAATCCCTAGTGATAACAATAATCAATTAATATATGGGAGTAGAATAACAAATCTTATAGAACAACTCAAATAATATATGTAGGTACCACGCTCACCTTACATGTTAGCCAGGCTTAGTGACATGTTTCAAAAAAATAAAGTATGGAAAGGAAAAGGAGTGAGTGAGGAGTAGAAAAAATTGCTTAACACCAGCACTGGTAAGTTCTGTTGGTATCAGGAACCCTCTGTTATGAGGTGACAAGAAGACCACTTCATCTCTGTGATATTCCTTCCAACATCCCATAGCCCTAGTCTAGACTAATAATGAGAAAATACCAAGCATCAATTGAGGAACATTGTACAAATTGCTGAATGGCAGGCTTTAGACTGGAAGGTCATGAAAAACAGGAAAAGAATGAGAAACCGTCACAGATTGGAGGAGACTAAGGAAACAAGACAAATAATTGCCATGTGCTATCCTGGACTGGATCCTGGAACAGAAGAAGGACATTAGTGGAAAAACTGGTGACATCCAAATAAAGTCTGTACCTTAGTTACTAGTATTTTACCAATGTTAATTTTTTAGTTTTGACAAGTGTACTGTGGTTATGTAAGATGTTAACATTAGAGAAAGCTGGGTGAAGACTATACAGGAACATTCTGTTCTTTCTCTGTAATTTTTCTGTAAATCAAAATTAAAAGTTTTTCTTTAAAAAGGCTTTTTTTAAAAAATGACAAGAAAGCCAGAGTACAAAGAGAACTGGATAATACACATGTAGAATAAATAAGCAGAGACTAATGGAAAGTTGGATGAGAGAACTGGCATTCCACAAAGGTTTTCTTCCTCCAGACAGTTGTTCAAGCCATCTGGGTCATCTGGATTTTGGATGCTTTATTACAGAAAAGGCAAGCAGGAAGTGACAGAGGTCAGTTTAGTTGTGTGTGTGTGTGTAGCTTCAAAAACTCCACCCAAAAGTTTGGTATTGAGGAAATATGACATGTTTTTCCATGCACCTAGGAAGTAAGTTTAAAACTAGTTCTTGGGGAATATTTCAGAATACCAATTTAGATGAAAATTTAAAATATAAATTAATGATGCCACCTACTTATCCACCATTTTCCCCCGAGGTCTTGAGTCACTATGAACGTATGGATATTTATATTATTATTATTATTATTATTATTATTATTATTATTATTATTATTATTTTGTACTAGAGGTTGAACCCAGAGACATTCTGTCTCCAAGTTATTCCCCTAGTCCTATTTTATTTTTATCTTGAAAGAGGGTGTCTTGCTAAGTTTCTGAGCACCTCTCTAAGTTGCTGAGACTGGCCTTGAACCTGTGATTCACCTGTCCTGCCACCCAAGTATTGGGATTACAGGCATGCCTCACCACACCCAGCCATGAGGCTTTCCTATCAAAAAGGGTTGAGTTCTCATTTGTTGAAGCCTTTTTGCTTGAGAGTTATTACAATCATATAGGAAAATCTAGGAATCTTCCCATTCAACATTGTCAAAATGATACCACTTGTATATTTCTGTTAGGACAGGGATAGCTTTTCAAATGTGTGGAGGTGGTAGCCTAATTGATAAGTCAAGTTTTCTTCCTCTTAGTGTGATCTAGCTCTTTAAAGTCCTTTGTTAATTTTCTGGGGTGAGGAAGGGGGCAGCCTCTAGGGTTGAACCCAAGGCCTTGTACATGCTAGGCAAATATTCTACCACTGAGCTACATCCCCAGCCCCTGTTCTTTTTCAATATTAAGCACAACTCTTGTCAAACTCTGTCTTTTCCCCTGTGTGTGACAGTGTGGGCATGGCAGATGTAATGCATTGTGTTTCCTAGGAAACAGACTTAGAGTCTCTTAGATTTACATACAGAAGTGGGGAGTGAGCTTGGAATTAACACCTGTGATGAGTGAGGGGAGCAGGATTCAGCAGAAGGAGTGAACTGCAATGCAGTTGCAGCAGAGGTCTCAGACAACTCTCCAGATGATGCTAGAGTTCAAATGGCCCTTTTACATTGAACAAGTTGAAGAAGAGAATAGAGTTCCCACCTGGTTATTAGACATGGATCAGGCAGAGGTGTAAACTTGTGGTAAGGCAGCTTCCTTTAGCAAAAGGGATATTGTCGGGGACGGATTTGAGCATGAGTTGTCAACAATTACTGCTCTGCACCTATAAAATAAGTACTTTGATCCTGAAAGGGGCCTTCACAGGCATATCCAAGCATGCCATACAGCCTTACCATTGTACCACCTGAATACTCTTCCAGATGGCTTTAGGCCCACCTGGAAATAGCTGCTCAGGATTTTGATTGGCTTCCCTTCATAGGGAAAGTTTATAATATTAAAGTAGGAGAATAAACTACCTTGGGATTTCAGGCATGCCTCACCACACCCAGCCATGCCCCAATAGCTAGTATCAAAGCCATTCATTTCCCTCCTTTGATACCTGCTCTATATTCCTCACACTCTCAGTTGTACCTCTGATCATCTTGGTGGCAAATCTGGCAGAGCAACTTAGTCCTTATCTCTGTGTGTTCTGAGATACTAGTCACTGTGTCCATCTCAGGCTATGGCCATTGCTTGAGTACATTCCCTGTGAAGACTGGTCAAAGGAATACCAAGAGATGCTCCAGCATAGCACCTATGTGCCAAAGTATTCCTTATCCCCGCTGTGTAACCTCCCCAAGATCTGGATCCATTACCACTGCCAGGAGAGTGACTCCTTTCCTTTACTGCTGGCTTCTTGGCATTAGGAGCCCAAAGTGACTGCCCAAAGTGGTGGCAGGTTATAGTTTAGAAGTATTTTCACTGTGTCCTCTGGTGGAAATAATCACTCCTTTTGGAGCAAACATATATAGAGCCTAGAGCCACAAGGACAGAAAGTAGAGACTCCCCGGTCACTGTGAGTGATGCTATCCCCACCTTTATATCCTTGGCCATGTTTCTGGGAAAGTCATTATGTTGTTGTCTTGGGGGTATGTATCTCATCTTCGAGGATGACATACCATCCTGTAAGGGTATTGTTCCCAAACTTCCAAAGTTTTTCCCTGCCAAAAGGTTGTTTCAGAAGCTCAGCAGCCTCTAGAGGGTTAGGAATATGATTAAATGAGTGATCCTATGATCACATACATGCCTCTGCATCTCCTTTGTAGGAAAGTGGGTCTCGTGGTTGAATGTGCAGTCTTGTGTTGGTGTATTAAACACTCTATAAGGCAAATCCATCCTAAGAATCATCTTTAGATTATCACAGTCTATCTTCAAGTGGTAGATATATGTACCCTATATATGCCATAAAAATCTTTCAGCAGTAGTCTTCCATTTCTCCCCTTTTGGTTCTTGTAATATTAATATACATTTAACTTCTATGTATAAGCTGTTATAACTACATTGTGATTATTTTGCTTAAGCAGTCAGTTATATTACTAAGAAATTCAAATAATAAAAAAGTTTATATGTACTTTTTCAGTTGTTAATTCTAAATTGTCTTCTAATACTTTACCTTTGCACTAAGAACATTCTTTACACTTCTTACAATGCAGGTCTGCTGGGATGAATTATTCCAGCTTTTGTATGTTTGGAAAAATCTTTACTTTGCCTTCATTTTTGAAAGCTAGTTCTTCTGAGTTATGAGTTCTAGACTTAAAGTTTTAAGGATTTTTTTTCACCTTTCAGTGCTTTGAAAATGTTGCTCCATTGTCTTTTTGCTGGCATTGTTTCTAGTGAGAAATCTGCTGTCATGCCTATCTTTGTTCCTTCGTACAGATCTTTTTTCACTGTCTGTCTTAAACTTTTTTTTCTCTTGCTTTCTCTCTCTTCCTGGCATTCAAGTCTTTGAGGCAAGGGCAAGGGGAATCCACCAGTGAGAAATTCTAGATTTCCCTGCATCTTCCAGTAGAGGTCATGCTCAACTGTACTGACAACATAGGAGGCAAAAATATGTATATTTTTCTGTGATATGGGATCAAAGTATGACTGAATAGACCCCACCCCCACTGGTATGGTAACAAGGTGATGGCCACAGTCAAGAAAGGCAAATTGGAATAGGACTTAGAAGCTTTGGCTAAAGGTACTAACTCTTACTCTTCACTTGTGTCTGCAGATTCCTGATGGGTAACTAAAAGCAGGATAAAATTTCTGCCTTTGTTTTGTGTCTTTCTCCTTCATTATCTTAAACTTTGGGTCAGATTCCTTCTCAACTCTGCATGTATATCTGTTAATCACTTAAGCAGTATCTGTCTAAAACTGATAATACAAAGTCAATTATCTCTAAACTCACCTAACCTCTCTTATCCTTCAAGGCTCAAGGCATCAAGATAAGAGCAACTCAGAGTTCAAGATTTACAGGGATATCATAAACAACAGATTGTCAACTTCCAGCATTTTTAGTGTCCTGTTCCAAGCCCTGGAGTAGCAGGGGCCTTGAAGGGTTCCTAGAAGTTTCCAGTCATTGCCTTAAATCTGCCAGAAACAGTGAGACTTGCAGGCAAATGAGAATGCCCCTATGATGAGATTTCCTCCCTAAGTAGAGCAATTGTCCTATGACAGGAACTGAGGATCCCCTCCCCCCCAAACAAGAAAAATCACTTCAAGAAGGGAACTGAATTTCCTTCTCAAATGATAATGACTTCCAGTACCACATAGAACCTTTCCCAAGATAATGATCAACCAGACCAGAGTTTGACCAAGACTGCTTAATTATTCATACCTCTTGCTCCTCGCCCCAATTCTTTTCCTATTTAAACCTGCAGCTCATATCAGGACTCCTAAAGATAGGGTTGAGGATGCTAGTCCCCTTGTCTTCCCAATATAGATATTGTGAATAAATTCCTTTCCTACTTCACCATTTTATATTTTCATTTCATATTTCCATTTCATTTCATTTTATATTTGGGATGAGTGGCTAGACCTTGTATATTGGGATTCTCTGAAGTCAGGACCCCACTAGACCAGGACTCTGGCAACAAAACTAGAGCTCAGAAAGTAAATGCTTCTGGTAGTGGATTCAATAGCAAAAGTTATGCCAAAGAAAAGATAGCATGTTTCATTAATATTAAGATAATACAGGAGTCATAGAAAACACTAAAAGTGAAATAAAAGGTTCTGCCATTACAGGACCAGCTACAAAGTATTGTGCAGACTTGCCACCCAGGATTACATTCAGAGCAGGCAGTATTGCATGACTCTCTAGTGTATTTGTTTAAAACAACCGAACATTAGAAAGCATTCACTCCTAGGGAAAAATAAGTAATGTTAAAAAAAGTTTTTAAGTAAAAATTTTATCTTTGTCACTAGTTTTAAACTATTTGATTACAATGTGCCTTGGAGTATTTTTATTTGTGTATTTTGTGCTCTGGGTTTGTTGAATTTCTTCTATATGTGGGTTTGTAGTTTTCATCAACTTTGGAATTTCTGTGGCCATTATTTGTTGAAATATTTTTTTCTATATTTCCCTCACTCCTCCAGAGACTCCAATGGTCCACTAATTCTACCTACTGTCTTTTTCATCTCAAATATTTTAGAAGTTCTATTAGTGCATTTGTACCTTCTATATCCCCACTTAACATGGTCAATTTTTCCTCTGGCATTCTTCTAGGTCCCATCTCATTTGCTTCTTGTCAGTCAGTAATCATCATCCTTCATTCCTCGATGTCCAATGTCTTGGAAATTGTCGCTTCATTTATTTCTCCTGAGTTTTCCATTTTTTTCAGATGAGAAAGCAAATCTAGTCCCTGTTACTCCATCCTGACAGTAAGTGGAAATTCTCTCTAGGTTTATTTAAAAATCCCAATCTTCTTTTAAATGTAAATTTTATGATAAAGAATGACCCATGAAATTCATGGTACCTCGTGATAGATATTTATGGTTAACCACCATAAATCGATATTATCTCTTTTTGCTTATTAATGGAGCCTCAACTTTCTTTGGATATGAATGTTCCAAGCCTCAAAGAATATAATAGTTTCTTCTACACCACGTGGGGTGGGGGAGGCAATTCTATTACTCTTGGTCAATGATTTGATCAAGGTAGGGACATGTGGGCTGGGGAATTTCTAAAAAATATTTCCTCCCATATACAAAGTTTTTCCCCTGCCCTCCTTTTTTTCTTTGTGTTCTTGGAAGATTTTTCTAGAGGATTTGATGCTGAGCTCTGTATCAAGCAGCTTGTGACATGTGGCAACAATATAAAGTAATATTGTTAAACACTGTAAGGACAGAAGAACCATAAGTTGGCCTCCATGTTCAACCACAGAACCAATCTTGGGCTCACCTGCCTATAAACTTTCTGTTCTATGTGATAATATCCAGTGCCAATATTTAAGCCACTGTTTTTCAGGTTTTCTGTGACCTGGAGCCAAGTACAGCCTATCTGATACCTACATTTGCCATGACTCAGATAAACCCAATGATTTATCTGAATGCTTTCTTCCAAAACAGGAAAGATGATGTTCTGGAAATAAAGATTGCCATCAAAGACAGAATCCCAGTAGCAAAGCACCTACTTCACACTTTTTCATGAGTGGCACTATCTAGCCACAATCGTAAGTGACCAGGGAACCCTGCAGGCTTTGTCCCTTAATGTTAGAGTCATCTGATAGGCCTGGGTTGTGCAAAAGTTGTGCTGATGGTGAACCTGACGACAACCTCCCCAAAAGGAAAGCTGCATTGGTTCTTGAGTGGAATACTAACTTCCAGTGACCGTGATTCGCAGGAGAAAAAAAAGCTCCAGACAAAGCTACTTGAAATAATATATATTAATACAGTTCCATCATAAATAATATATACTATTAATATGGCTTTTAATAATTTATAATGCTAGATTTGCATAATAAATAATACATAAATATGTAATCATCCCGTGAAGTTATGTGAAATTAGTAATCATGAAGCAAAGTTAACCTACTCACATGCTATGAGAGGAAAGGCTTGCTAGTGGCTCAGGGCCTTAATCAGTGCTGCTGTGTAATATCTCAGCTGAAAGAAACACCAGGCTAAATAAAGGATTGTATTTGTATGCCTTACAACTGCAGAAAAGTAGCCAGCACTGGGCTTTTCAGTAAGGAGTATCCATTGCTTCGTAAAGGTAGTGTTGATTTCCTAAAAACAGCAACAACAAAAACAAAACAACAACACAAAAACAAAAACAAAACCTAATCTATGGATGATTAAAAGGCTGTCAAAGAGTTGTTTCCTAAAAAATGAAGCAATGCCAACTGTCATCACTGACTCTTTCAAACTCTTCCATTTTTCCAGTGATACACTTGTGTTATCTTATTTAATCTTCTTAGTAGCCATATATGGTAGACACAATTGCCCCTATTTTCCAACTTAGAGTACAGGCAATAGAGGAGGTTAGGGATTTATCCAAAGTCATACAACTAGTTAATGGCAAGGACAGGTCTACAGCTTTTCTGAAACAAAATCCTACTGTTTTTCGTTTGTGATTATTATGCTATCTCTCATTTTTAATGTGGCTCTTCTCTGTATTTAAGATCCTCAATATTTTGTAATTCAAATTCAGCAAAATACAAGATGTGGTGGTGCACACCTATAACCCCAGTACTTGGGAGGCTGACAGGAGGATCACAGGTTTGAGGATAGCAATTTAGTGAGACTCTCATCAACTTCTAGCGAGACCCTGTTTCAAAGAAAAAAGTGGGGAGGAACCTGAGGTGTATCTCAGAGGTAGAATGCCCCTGGGTTCAATCCCCAGCAATCCCCCCCCACACACACACACATTGGCAAAACTTCAAAGAATCTCTTCTGTGTGTTCAACCCTGCTAGACATCTCAGGTAGGTGAAGTCATTTGTCCCCCACAATAAACCTCTTGGGTATACTTATCTTTATTTATCTTCATTTCACAGATTAAGAAACTGAGAATCAGAAAATGAAGGGACTTGCCCAAAGCCTCAGAGTGTAGACAAAAGTTAGTCCTGTGTCCTCAATCCATACCACACTGAATCTCTGGTGAAGGGTGATATTTTACTATTGGGCTTGTAAGGTCTTCTCCAAAGAGCAGAGCCAAGACCCAAGCTCCTTTAGAATATTGATCCTGACCTGAAACCCCAATTTGAAGGCTTTCTCCTCAAAAGGAAAGATAGTGTGCTAAGAGTGGAGGTTGTGGTTAAGAGATTTGGGGACGCTCAGAGCCAGTTTACCACTTCAGTTTTTCAAAGATTTGCTACTATGCATAGCCTCAGGTAGATCAGCAGTCAGGACCTTTGAGTCCCTCCTGCTCACTCTCCACAGTACACAGTCTGCTCAAAGTCCCCATTCCTCAGAGAACATTCTTGGAAATTGTGCTTTGAGATTGGTCCTTCTGGGAAAGATGTAACTTGCCAGAGAGGTACTGAGAAAAGTTGAAACCCTAACTGTAGAGCCTACCCAGGAGAGTAAATATAAACTGCCTGCATCTTTCAGGCTGAATTATAGCTTATCAAGCACACATTAAACCTTTAAGCCTTTTTTTTCTTAAGTAAGAATAAATCTAAGTTGACTATTCCAGCATATGTATTTGTTTTCCCTACGCTGTCTATAAACCATGTCCAAGGTGAGTATTTATAAGCCTGAACGAAAACTAGACAAACAATTCTGAGAATAAGTGACAAGTATAACCGTTCATGATAAGACAGTCACAACAAAGGAAATGCTGTGCATTAAGTGATTTTCCTGCAAATCCTTTATACATATGTCAAGCTGTGTGCTGGCAAAGGGAAAGAGAATAAATCAAAGAGAATACCCATATAAGAAAGAGGTTTTAGGCAAATGCTGTCTTGTATGCGTAAATCAAATAAACAGTGATTAAAAAAAAAAAAAGAAAAGAAAACACTGAAGGAACAGCATAGGTTTCCATGGAACTTTCTACCATGAAGTTATTTAGCAATTGCACAATTTATAATGATGAAACACTTTACAATTATTTGCTCGTTAAATATATGACATTGCTTGCAAATAGGTTCACACCATTAGTTAATTTTATAGTCAAGGTAACTGAAGCAAAGAATTGCTAGGTAACTTTCCCAAGGTCGTACAGCTAGATGTGAGCCAGCAAGGCCTTCACCTTTCAGAACTCATGCTCCAGGGTAGGGAGCAACTGCTCCTGAGCCCCCTCCTTAGTGAGGGACAACTCAGGGGCACCTGGGGTAGATGATAAAGGTAAAGGCTCCTAGCCTGGCATGGGTGTTAGCATTTCAGGCGGCATGTGACCCTGTCAGCATATCAGTATATTTCTACATGACACAAACACATCCCTGCTGCAATAGAGCCCAGTTTGAGATGGGCTCAGTCCAAAACTGTAGTTCTTGATCCAGATTGCAATACCTGGGTGGGGGTGGGGAGGTGGGGAGAGGTTTTAAAATAAACCAGTGTTCCAGGACCAATTAAATCCATATGTCTGAGATTGGGGATTAGACAGGAATATTGTCCAAAATATACCCAGGTATTTTTTTAAGGTGTGGCCAGAGTCGAGAACTGCTGCTGCAAAGATCCTTTTAGACCTGCTAGACATGGTTGGCAGGTTGTTCACTGCACAAGGACACCTAATTGAAGGGGCCAATAAAGACTGAAATTTTGCTCACAGGCTATGCTCAGATTTGGGGGTAGCATTGGTTCTCAAAAGTTGTCACCTTTTTTCATGAAACAGGCCAGGGAAAATCTCCCTATTCTTGGAAATGCATTGTTGTGAATTCTGTTTTCAGCTTATTTTTTATGCACTCATTAAAAATTATACTTAGCACTTGATATACACTGGGCATGCAACTATAAAATAATCACTGCTCCTGTCTTATTGGATCCCCTTGTCTTTGGGGGAAGATAAATGATGATACAGGGAGTTACAGGCAATGTACGAAGTGCCCCAGTGGGGATAAGTTCAGGGAGCTGGGAGGATTTGGGGAGGCTCTCCATCCAACCACCGGGACCTGGGGTTCAGAGGAACCTCATGGTGGAAGTGGTAAAAGCTGAGACTAGAGGAAAAATTGGCAAAGTAAAGAAAGGGGTGAAATTTAAGGCTGAGTGATAGCACTGTATGAACCTGCAGTGGTACACGCCTGTAATCCCAGTACTTGGGAGGATAAGACAGGAAGATCATGGGTTTGGGGCCAGTGTACAGTAATTTGGTGAGACCCTATTTCAAAATAAAAACTGTTATGGGGTGGAGGTGTAATTCAGAGGTAGAATGTTTCTGGGTTCAATCCCAGTGTATACACACACACACACACACACACACACACACACACACACACACGAAATCTGGAATCAAGAGAGACCCTAGGTTGCTGGGGGTTAGCCTGTTGGCCTGGGACATAGAGGGAACGAAGGTAAAGAGGTGGGCAGAGAATGTGACAGGGCCTGCCTGGCTTGGCCATTTGCAAGCCTCATCACCCTGCTCCACCCCTTGGTCTCACCTCCTCCTTCCATCTCACCACTTTTTCTCTCTCCCACTCCTCTTTTTTCCAGATTTTATCCTTTATCAGAGCAGAGTCCACCTAAACCACTTGTACCTGACTTCCTGGAAGATATTAACTCTGAGCACTAGAAATAAAAAGCTTAGAAGCAGGAAAAGGGACACAGATGCCACCACCTCACTTGGTGCCACCTGGCTCAACCTCAGTGGGTACAGACTCCTTGCTCACTGCCCTCCCTTCCTGATATCCTTGCTTTTGATTTCACATCCAAAATTACCGTCTCAACCTCCGGGCTGGGGGGGCATACATGAAGCAAGGCCAGCCATGCACTCATGAGATTAGTGGACCTGGGGATGAGACCATGAGTAGGTATTGTACTAGTCCCTCTATCTCCTATTATGTTTGGAACTTTCCATTATGAAAAGGAGAAAAACATAAGCAAGCTTAAGATCCTTTGCTAAGTCTTGTCTTCTTTTATTTTGCTAATTATTGTTTCTATGATGCTCTATTTTGTTGTTGTTTTTAAAGATCCAGGTTGATTTGGTTCCATTTCTGTTTTTTTACTTCAAAACAAGATGCTTTGGTTTGATTCATAGGGCATTTTAATGAACTAAATTTCCTAATTGCTTAGAATTAGGATTCAGCTGATCAAAATTCATTTCACCCCCTGAAGTTTAGGAGAGTATTGTACACTCTGCCCGTCCAGCCCCTCTCCACTTTGCTAGTTGGCTTGCATTCCTGTTCTACTGGGGCCATGACAATCCTCAGCATTTGGTCAGGCCAATGCTCCACTTATGCATCTCCCACAAAACCCAGGAAGGTTTCTCCACCTAGAGTGAAGAGACTTGCCGTGGGAATGGGGGTGGGGCAGGGAATGGATACTCAGCTTTTGAGCAACTTTGACTCCTGCACCTCCAAGCCTCCCCCATCCCATTTCACACACTAGGTTAAAGAACTACAGAGTCCCTAAGTCTCTGTCTCCCAGAGCATGAGACCTTACTCTTGCAAACCGGAGTGGAATTTTGTACAGGCCCCCAAGCCAAGAAGTTATTTGCTTTGTTTTGTAATATTTACTTGAAGCTTCATCTGAGAGGCACATTTGATATGTTTGCCAAGAAATGTGACCCCCCCCTACTCTGGACAGCCATAGCACCTCATACAGATATATACCATACACGTATCACATTGCATTCTATGTGTTCTTCCCCATAGATGATGCTCCCTGAGAAGGAGCAAGATGACCTTTTCTAAACCCCCTGTACCTGGTGCTCTGTTTGACCCAAGATAGGCAGGTGGTCCACATGTGTTGGTTAAATAAATGAAACTAATTATGTTGAAATTTAACTCTATTCCCTCCCTTCAAAGTAGAAGGAATTGATTCAGAAATATTGTATTTAGGAATAAAGCTGGAATCCCAATACTTGGGTGGCTAACATAGTAGGATCGCAGGTTTGAGGCCAGCTGTGGCAACTTAACTATACCTACTTCAAAATAAAATAATAAAATAGGACTGGGGTGTAGCTTAGGGTTCAATCCTCAGTACCACCAAAAAAAAAATAAAAAATAGAAATAAAGAATAAATGTACTCCCATATCCAAGCTCTTTATCTGGCAATGGGGCTACATTATATCCCTGTTTTCTTGGCCTCTGCTTTCCACATGTGAGCTGTAAGCTGGCTCCCCGAGGCTGAGTCTGATGAGAACACACAGTTATTCTGCCCCAGCTCCCACCTCCTCCCAATCAATCACTTTAAGGAAAAAGAAAAAGAAAAATCAAACTTTTCATTTGTGTCTTTGACAAGATTGAACAACCAGCTTATTGATGACACAGTTCTATCATTCAATCAGGTTCAATAGCTTCATGTGGCTACAATGAATGTCTTTTCAGCTCTTGTCTATTCACAAAGGCCACTTATAATCCCTTCTAGGATGTTATCTCCAAGAAGCACAGAGTAGGAAGAGGCTTCTCTACAACAAGACAATGAGGAAGGCATTTGCTCCACCCTCTCTGTGTTGGTTTTGTTCACAGGACACACAGGAAGTGGATGAAGACTTGCAGCCCATTACAGAGAAGCACCCCTAAACTGCACGGCTGTGCACACCAAGGGGAAGCAGACCTGAGTCAGCAGGCTCGCCCTCCGGTTCTTGAGAAGTTGCTGGATTACACAGGCATCCAGCTACAAATGTGCTTCTGTTGGCATACATCACACAAACATGGCAGCACTGAACATACATCACACAAACATGGTGGCGCATTGTAATTCTTTTGTAAACTTCTTAAGTCAAGCAATAAAACAAGAATTTCATGGGGTTTCCCTTCTTTTGAAACCTCACATTTCTTAATGGGCCTGAAATGGGGAGGATTCCCTAACAGTGATAGCTGAGGCTTCCCTTTCCCTGCTGCCTTCCTCTGCTGGCGTTTCCATGCCCTCTGCCCTCTGTCCTGGTAGAATGGGCCAGTCAAGGCAGGCGTGGTGGTGCATGCCTGTAATCCCAGTACTTGGGAGACTATGAGAGGAGGAAGGGCAGATTCCAGGCCAGCCTCAGCAACTTAATGAGTCTCTGTTTCAAAATTTAAAGATAAAATGAAAAGGGCTAGGGGTGTAGCTCAGAGGCAGAACTCCCCTGGGTTTAATCCCCAGTACTCCCACGCCCCTCAGAAAATGAGCCACTCCTACATTGGTTTTGCTACTCAGTGCCACTCATTGGAGTTAGTTTTACCGCTGAGGACACTGAGGCTGGGAGAAGGTAAGATCACTTCCCTCACGGGGTTGATGGAGCTTCCAAGGAGCTCACTGATTAAAAAAATTTTAAAAAAAGGCCCTTTGCATGGGCCGCATGCAGGAGGTGCTCAGCAAAAGTGGGTGCCCCATCTTCCAGGCTGCCCTTCCTGAAGGTTGCTTCTCTGGAATCCCACAGCCATGCCTCCTGTCTTTCCTAGGCCTCTGTCACTGCCCTTTGCTGCCCCTGCTCTCATTAGACTCCCAATAAATGTTGACAGGCTGGCTGGCTGCCTGCCTGAGATGGCATCTTTCCACCAGTGACAAACGTCCTCCATTGCCTTTATTTACTGCTTAAAGTCAAACTGTGTCATCAGCATGAGATCATTTTCCTGAAATGCACCCCAGGATTAATGAATGAGTTAAAGAATTCAAAATCATTGGAAAGTATTAGCAGTAACTAGTATCCTATCACTAGTAACAGGGTTTGAGTAATATATTACAGGTGTAGAAAGTTTTGAAGTTACACATGTCAAACTAACCTGGATTTTAACCTATACATCCTTAATTTTATATCATTAATATGCATATTAGGCAATTTCCTTTTCTTTTTTTTTTTTTTTTTCAGTACTAGGAATTGAACCCAGGGATATTCTACCTCTGAGTTATACCCCTAGCCCTATTTATTTTTATTTTGAAACAGGGTCTCACTAAGTTGCTGAAGCTGGCCTGGAACGGGCAATCCTCCTATCTCAGTCTCCCAAGTACTAAGATTACAAGTGTGTGCCACTATGACTGGTGAGAATTTTTAACTGTGGTGACTTCTATTACTTTAACTTTGGAGACAAAAATAGGTGTAAGAGGCACATTCCATGCTGTTTAGCAAAAGATAAGAACAAACCAACAAAAACCCTCCCTTTTTTCATGTAAAGATCTCCCTTCTTTCCAGCAAATTGTCAACAAGGCTTGGGATCAACAGGAAGGCATTTCTGTCCCAAGCTACATCCATCACTATTTGCCTATATGACTTGCAAGAAGATGGGGAAAATATATTTAAAATCTATCAGGTCATCAGTAAAATATAAGCACACACCAATGATATAGAAAATATTCTACAGGGAAAGGAACAGACCAAATAGCGCCATGTGCATACACGAACGTTATCACTAGAATCTCACTGTTGTGTACAATTATAATGCACTAACAAAAAATTCTTTAAAAAAGAATATAGCAAATCCTGTTTTATGGCGCTTATGAAACTACAAAGTGGTTCTGAATTTTAAAACAGCCCATCTATTTGTCAGTTACCCTGGCCTGTCCTTCTTGTAAAATCTCCATCGCTGTTTCTTTCTCACACATTCCCCCAGAGCTGTCAGATCGGTTATCATTGCCTTGCACTTTTGTTCTTCTGCTAATTTTGGATAAAGTCCTAGAGTGTAGCAATATTATAGAACTCATTTCTGCTTAGGTCTCAAGTTTCCATAGCTCCTCTATTACCAAGTGGCAGTGCACCCTATAGGCACAATAAATAAATAATACAACACTGAAGCTATAACAAATCACAAAATACATTATTAAAAAATTAAGAAATAAATATCCCCCCTTACTTAAATAGAGATTGATTTTATAATGTGGAATGCTGAGGAGAGCTGCTCTGAGATATATTAAGGCCTCGGGACATGGAGAATACACTGGAATGGGCATTTTGCTCCCTCAGCTGGAGGAAAAAATATCCTCGGAGTGAATGGATGTGTTTGTGAAATGGAAGCTGCTATTCTCTGTTTGTTCACAAGCCAGGTATGATGCACTGCCGGCTTCGTCGTGTGAGGGTAGGAAGACCTCCAGGACACATCTGTCTTTCCTAAGCACAAACTGTTAGTCTGAATGAAGGTGATGAAGACAAATGCTTTCCTGGAACTGAAGTTGGAAAAGCACCATTTCTTGCCTTTAACTTGAAATCACAGCCCTGGCTTCCAAAAAATGCTCTTGAACCAGGATTTTGCCAAGCATTGTCCAAGGTGTTTTATTTATCAAGGAGAAGATATGGCATAAATCTTTCCACAAGGCATGTACATCAAGAGGGAAAATTAAATAGGATTCCTTCTTCAGAGATTTGAAGGTTTTCCATGGAAAAGGCCTGGCCCATAGGGTCCCACGGCTCTTGTGTTATTTACCCTGAGTCTTACACGGGGCCTGTTGACTTACCAGGGCCAGCATTGAGGAAGCTATGATGGCGTCCGCTCTCACTCCATTGTGGAATAGTGCAGCACTTCTCTATCCTGTGTCTAAATGTCTAGGGACTAAGACAGTCTTTCTGACTTCCCTGTCCTCTGCAAAGACTTCCAACACCTCAGTGTGTGGTAAATGCAATTCTAACATGTTTCCTCACCTTTTCCCCACCCAAAGTTATTTGAAATGTTCATTCTGGTGGCACATAAAAGAACCACCTCATTCCCTTATCTCACTGCTCTCTGTGAAGGATGCTATGGTAGAATCAAACACCTTCCCAGACCTGAGAGTGTAAACTTGTCATGTAGAGTTCTTCAATAAGGTTTGAACCAAGCATTGGTGAGAGGCTGTGGTCTCATTTGAAGTTTTCACTGGGGAAGAGTTTGTTTCCAAGCCCACTCCTGTGATTGTTGGTGGGACTCCGTTTCTCAAGGGCTGTTGGACTTCGGGCCTCTAAGTCTTGCCGGATTATTGGAGGTTGGTTGAGGGCTACCCTTTGTTCTTTGTCATGTGGGACCTTCCAGTGTACTTCATCAGAGCAAGCACACAAAGAACTAGGGAGAGAGAATGCTAGCAAGACGGAAGCCACAGTCTTTCGTAATGTCATCATGGAAGTGACATCCCCTCATTTCTGCCATACTTGAAGCAAGTCATTTGGCCCAGTCCACATTGGAGGGGAAGGGATGAATTCCAGAAAGTAGAGATATTGAGAGCCACATCAAAAGCTGCCTACTGGTGTGAATAGGATATATACCCCTGTTTGCAGGAAGCCACTGACATTTTCAGTTTGGTCCACCACAGCAGCTAGCATCACCCAGGGGAGAGCAGGGAGGTTCTAGTGAAGAGAGGTCAGAGCAGGCCAGGTCAAACAATGCCTTATTAACTCTGATCAGAAGCTGGCATTTGTTCTAAGTGCAGCAGGATGTCATTCAAGGATTTAAGCATGAGAGATAAGGAATCTAGGTTTCATTTTATGATCATTCTTGCTGCTGCTTATAAATGCATTTGAAGGGAACAAAAGTAGAAGCTGCAAGTCCTGTCAGAAGGCTATTGTCATCTGATGCAGTGTTGGGGAATAAAGAAAACAGGGGTGGAATGGTTTAATGCTACATATCAATGTGGCTGGGCCACCACACTGCCTAGTTACATGAGGAAACATTATTATAGATGTTTCTGTGATGGTGTTCTTGGATGAGATTAACATTAAATCAATATACTTTGGTTAAAACAGATTGCCCATCACAATGTAGGTTAGCCTGATCCAATCAATTGTAAACTTAAATAGGACATAAAACTAAATTCTATGGCAGATGCCTTTCAAACTTGGATTGCAACATAGGCTTGTCCCTGGGTCTCCAGCCTGCTGACCCACCCTGCAGATTTTGTACTTGCTACCCTCCATCACCCTAAGCCATTCTGTAAAAAAAAATATTTCCCTATACACACACACACACACACACACACACACACACACACACACACACATATGCATACACACATATACACATTTTATTGGTTTTGTTTCTCTGGAAATCCCTGACTAATACCAAGCAGTAGTAGCAGCAACAGCAAATTCTGCTGCTATTGCCTATTCTGTGTTCCAGGAAGGCTTCAAGATGTTCTGCACAAATCATCTCATCCAGTTATCCAAATAATATAGATTTTTACACCCATTTACAAATCAGTAACTCTAGACTCAGAAAGTTAAGTAAATTACCTAAGTGTAGCGTTCCACGCAACCGATGTTGCATTCCACGCCACACAGGATAGGGCAAAGCGGGCCAGCCACTTCGCCTGTTGGGGCCGAGCGAGAGGGGCCCACCACCCTGGGGAGTCAGGGAAGCCCCCCAAAAACCAGCACCGGCTGGGAGTCCAGTCAGCGGTCAGGCAGCGCCGCAGAAACTCAACTTTATTGGAACATACAATACATTATATGGTCAGGTCAGGTAGGGAGGTGAAGCTGGGGAGGGGGAGCCAATGGGAGCAGATCTCGTCACCGGTAGCTGCGGGGGAGGGAGGTAGGCCTTTCCTTGACCCACCCACTGGCTTCCCTAGGTCTGAGGGGTCAGATTTGACCAAGCAAGGTCAAAGCCTGCGAGTGCCAACTGCCACGTGACATGAGAGGTCCCTACACCTAAGGTCATATACTAAAAGGACAAATGCCTGGTTGATTTGTCAGGAATCTTTTTTTTTTTTTCAAAAGACTTAATTTTTAAAAAAAGAAAGAAAGAAAAAGAATAGCAACAGTAACAAAAAAAATCAAGTTTGCTGCTTCAAATCTGAAATTCCATTTTGCTGATGGTCAATGCAAATTCATTAAGTCCAGTACATTATCCTCATGTATTAAAATAACATTTGCAATCTGTGAGTGGCCTTCCTTTTTGCTAACACACAGCAATTATATCTTTTACACTGCAACTGCAAATCTGGTTTTTAGTTTTCCTGTTTGTTTCCATACGCATACTTTTACAGCCAATTGTTAACAGATTAACAACTTTGGGCAGACTCCATCAGCCTGCTCTGGTTTGCCTTGGTGGCTGGGAGAGTCTGTTGACAAGAACAGAGCACAGAGGAGCTGGCTCTAACTCCAGCAGGCCAAATGGAGCATCAGTTCCCTTGATAAACATTAATTGTGCTTCTGCTGCGTTCCAGACATGCTGCTGTGCACTCTCAACTCTGCCTTGTCAGCAGCAAGGAATCGTTTTGCATCTTCTGTATTTTCAGAATAGAAATATTTCATCAGTAAATAAATACATCTAAATATAAAAATAGTCCAATTTTTTTTCTTTCTATCTACCTGTCTATCTATCTAGTCATTGATTCCTCTCAGCATTTCTCTCAACATTTTCTAAGCAATGATCTCTCAACAGCCGTATTTTGAAATAATCAACAAGATGTTAACATCTAACACCATTCTCTGTTAAACTTTTCTGTAATCTATAGCTACTGAGCAAGTCAAACTACTGAGAGTTGTAGTCATTTACTCATTTGAAAAGCATGAGTTTTTAATTGCTAGGATTTAACCCTCTGCTCCCATCTGCACTTCAGCTTCTGGGGAACAGGAACTCAGCAAAATATTCACACTTAGTTTAGTCCCATGTGGAAGAGCTCGAAGGAGAAAACCCAAGTGTATAAACACACCAGGTTTTTATTCTTGCGTTTAAATGGGTTTTTAAAAGCAGGATGTATTGAAAGAAGCAAGACCCAAGGACTATACAAAATATAAAGTTAGCATCCTCCTTGAGCCTGTTAGACCTCCTGTATGAACACAGGCAAATCACTGTCATCATATACAAGATGGAATGAAAAAGTTAAGTAACAAAAGCCTGAGAAGACAGCAAGCAGATCTCGTTCAACTCCAGCTGCAGAAGTCAAGAGAGTAGAATATGCAAAAAGAGCTCACACTGGATTACAGAGGCAACCACACAGGAGTGAACCATTGGGCAATCTGCAAGAGAGAAATTCAGCTTTGCTTTCTGTCCATAAAATTCCTCATCCTGCTCCACAGCCAGAGTTTTGTAGGAGGAAGTGTTTACAGACAGTGGGATTTTGGAGAAAGCATTCTGCCCAAGGTATCATAGCAGAATATGTTTGTCAATGGAAGGCAACCCATGGAGAGCCGCAGCCCCAGTTTTCCAGTGTTGCAAAGAATTGCACAATCATCAAAGGAAGTCCAAATGCTTCAGAGAGAAAGGCGAATGATGGAGTCTGTCTGCACAATGCAGAAGAGAACTACTTATTCCAAGACAGAATGTCTAGAATTACAGACAGAAAGACTTGAATTATCCAGGACAGTGTATCCTCTTTAGCCCAGGAAGTAGTCTCCCAGGTGGGAGCCAGCACTGGTCAATATTAGAGGTGCCGGGATGCACAGTGCAGGCCAGCAGGCAGAAGGGACCTGAGGGCAATGGAGAACCAGGATAGCCAGGCCCTGCTTCCTCTCTGGTAAGAGCATTTGAGGGTGGTGGGGAGCCCAGGGGGGCAGGGAGAAGAGCAACAGGGAGAGTCACTCTTGTTTAGATCTTGCAGGGTGAACAGGAGATTATCAGACTGATGGCAGAAGGGAGGAAACATTCCCCTTAAAATGTGAAAGCAGAGAAATAAGAAACATTACGGTTCACTCCCCAGTGACTAGGAAAGAAAGATAATAATAATTACATTTATTGAATACTTTTACATTCATTCATATCTCACATAGCTGGTAAACCGTAAAATCAGCAGAATTACTTCCATCTGAGAAAACCAAGGCAGCGAAGCCAAGTAACTTGTTAATGGTAGTCTAGTTAGTCACTGAGCTAGAACTCAAACCCAGCTTTACAGTGTACTGCATTCCATTTGAGCTTACTATCAAAATATTTATGCTAAAATAAATTGTATATAGTGTGTTTAATAAGCCAACCTTCATAAGATACCATCCTAGATTTCTTTCTTTTTGCATTCAAACATTTTGGGAGAAGGAAGTAACTAGGGATTGAACCCTGGGGCATTCTACCTTCATGCTTTACTCCCACCAGCCCTTTTAATTAATTTATTTATTTTTTTGAAATGGGGTCTTGCTAAGTTGCTGAGAGTTTTGCTAAGTCACCAAGCCTGGTCTTGTACCTATGACTCTCCTAGCTCAGCCTCCTAAGTATTGAGGTCACAGGTATGTGCCATTGCACCCGCTGCACGCAAACTTCTTGAAAGAATTTTCACAGTCTGATTCCATTTCCTTACCTCCCAACCTATTTTGGGCTACTCTCCACCCATCACTCCAACAAAACTGGTCTGGCCCAGGTCAGTAAAGGCTCATGTTTCTTTCAACCTATTAAACACTTCCTGGTACTCATCTTGTTTTACTCTTAGCAACCTTAAATTCCACTGACATCTCCGAACAACTTCTTACTTTGACTTCTGTAGGTTAACAGCCACCCCACCTTCCTTTCGTTAGTCTCACAACTCTTCCTCTTTCCCCTGCACAATCTTCTCTTCCTCTACTTACCCCTTGGATTTGGAAGTCCTTCAGGCCTCTGTTCTTCTCACCCTCTGCCCACACAGCCCTGATGGTTTTATGGACACCTGGGCTTCAGAAGCCATCTGCACACTGCTGATCCCTAGAGAGGACCTCTGATTCAGGGCTTTGCTTCTGTATCAATATTTTCTGCCCAGCACCAGCTACTCTTCTTCTGGTAACACACCTGATTCTCCTCTGAGGAACTACCTGTGTCTTTTTTCTCCTCGTGTACCACCAGGCCCAGCTAGGAAAGACATTTATTTTAAAACAAGTAAGGTGTCTTTTCAAAAGTTGCAAACAATTTTCTATCTTTACGGGTATGGACCAAAATTCATCTTTGGAAAAGACTTCATTTAGGAAAAAATAAAGCAAATGTACACGTATCACTTTTAAAGAAGATTGTCATCCAATAACCTAGATGTAAGTGCCTCAAACTGTCATGTTACATACTTTATTTATATAAGAAAATTCATGTATTTTTAGCAAGATTGTGTCCTTAAAAATACTTTTAGAAAACTTAATTGGTTCTGTATGTTATTCTTGGTTCTTGGGATGTAGGTGTGTATATATGTCTGCACACATGCACATGGATTCCATCTTAAAATTAGTCATGAGAGATCAGCAGCAGAAGCCAGATGGTGAAGGGATAGAAGGAGGAGGAATGTCTTTACCCTAATTTGGGGTTTTGGATCTAAATGTAACCAGATGGGAAATGCCAACGTCTACCCTGGCTGAAACCCACATGTGGTGTTATTTCAGGTGGTATCATCTAGACCTTGAGAAATCTACTGTCAAACTTTGTGATTGCCTTGTCTGAGCTCTTAGGACCAGACCACACACCATGGATGAGAAGCATTTGCCCCAGGAGAAAACAGCTGTGAAGCCAAG
>PVLC010017150.1:0-34293 GCA_004027655.1 Graphiurus murinus
TTTTTTTTTGCAGTACTGGGGATTGAACTCAGAGGCATTCTCCCTCTGAGCTATACCTCCAACCCTATTTTTTATTCTTTATTTTGAAACAGGGTCTCATGAAGTTGAGGAGTGCCTCATTAGGTAGCTGAGGCTGTCTGCAAACCTGGATCCTCTGGTCTCATCCTCTCAAATGTTGGAATTACAAGCATGCACCACCACGCCCGGCATATCATAAGTTTTGATATATACAAATATGCATGTATATATGTATGCGTACTGAATTAGACAAACTTAGATGAAGCACTGAACATATGGGTCACTGAATAGTTGATGGTTAATTGACTCTTTTGAGTTCATATATGGAAAAAAGGGCATTGATGAGAAAAAAGTAGGAGCCTAGAATGCTCATTGGAAATAGGTGTTTGAAAACATTCCTCTGGCTGATACCTTCATATCAGCACACTACACTGCTTCATGACACCACAATCAATTTTGATTTTAGCACAACTCATTGAACTGCGTGAAGCCTAAAATAGAAACTTTGTGCTTACATCAAAAGAAACATATGGAGAAACGCACATGGACACTGGGGAGTCTATTGCAATAGTTAAGATCATGAAAAAAAAATGCATTTTAAGTCCCTTTCCATACATGCTATTATTTCTCATTCCCATAGACCATACAACACTGTTATCTGCTCCTAAGTCTAAAAACCTTTAACTCCTTCTACATCACAACATAGTTTACTCAATTATTATTTTTATAATACATCTTTAGTCAACCAGAGAAACAAAGGCTTTACTATTTTGCTTATGATTGTATTTTAAATATTCAGATTTTATTTATTTATTTCGCGGTACTGGGGATTGAACTCAGGGGCATTATACCTCCGAGTTATACCCCCAGCCCTATTTTTTATTCTTTATTTTGAAACCGTGTCACACTAAGTTGCGGAGGGCCTCACTAGGTAGCTGAGGCTGGCCGCGAACCCAGATCCTCCCGTCTCAGCTTCTCGAATGCTGGGATTACAAGCGTGCGCCACCACACCCGGCAAATATTCAGATTTTAATGAGTATCATTAAAAAGTCTTGAAATATATGTCGATCCCATGTGTGTTTGTTATTCATTCCAGAGGAAAACTAAATGGGTTCAAATCCAAACCTCATTTATAAGATTTGTACCATATGTTACTTTTTTTTTTTTTTTTTTTTGCGGTACTGGGGATTGAACTCAGGGGCATTCTACCTCTGAGCTACACCCCCAGCCCTATTTTTTATTCTTTATTTTGAAACCGAGTCTCACTTAGTGGCAGAGTGCCTCACTAGGTAGCTGAGGCTGGCCGCCAACCCGGATCCTCCGGACTCAGCCTCCCGAATGCTGGGATTACAAGCATGCGCCACCATGCCCGGCCATATGTTACACTTAAGAAAATACATTGACTATCTTTTTCAATGTTCTTTGTAGAGCATAATTTACATCTTTGTTCCTCAAGCTATAGATTAATGGGTTCAACATGGGGATAACCAGAGTGTAAAATACAGAAGCCACCTTATCAGTGTCAACAGAGTGACTAGACTCAGGCTGCACATACATAAATATCAAGGTCCCATAGAATACTGTAACCACAGTTAGGTGGGAGCCGCAGGTGAAGAAAGCCTTGCGCCTGCCCTCTGCAGAATTCATCCTGAGGATGGTTATGAGGATAAGCAGGTAGGACAGAAGCACAACCAGAAGAGAAGAAATCAAATCAAAGGCTGAAAATATCATAACTATCAATTCCACATCATGTGTGTTTGAGCAGAGCAAAGATATCAAAGGGATACAGTCACAGAAGAAATGATTGATGACATTGTAGCCACAGAAGGACAAAGTGAAAATATTTAAGGTGACTACAAGAGACATAAATGCACAATAGAGAAAGGGGACCATCATCAGCAATTGACATATCCTTGGTGACATAATGACAGTGTAGAGGAGAGGGTAACAGATGGCTACGTATCGGTCATAGGACATTGCGGACAGAATAAAAAGTTCACTACCAATGAAGAAAATAAAGAAAGCTAGTTGCACAGCACAAAAATAATAGGAGATTGTATTTTGATCCATCACAAAATTTACTAACATTTTGGGGCCCACAGCTGTAGAATAACCAAGATCTGTAATAGCCAGGTGTCTGAGAAAAAAGTACATGGGCGTTTGCAGCCTGGAGTCCACCTTGGTGAGGATGATCATGCCCAGGTTGCCTACCACCGAGATCACGTAGATGATGAGGAACAGCCCAAATAATGGAGCCTGCAGCTCAGGGCGGTCTGTGATGCCCTTCAGAATGAACTCACTCACCACTGTGAGGTTGCCTTTCTCCATCCAGGTTTATCAGGAAACCTATTCTAGAGAAAGACATAATTTAGCACAGTTAATAGATTTCAACTATTATTACCTGAGGACTTTTTTTTTTTCAAGTCTAGTGCAGATAAGATACACAAAAACTTTCCAATTTGGAATATTTAAATTTAAGTGCTTATTTGAGTATACAAGTATAAGTAAACAGATAAAGAGGCAAGAGAATCAGTAGTTCTTTTCTAGGCAGATTTTTCTCACAAAAGAGTATTATTTACCCTTTCTAGAGATATTTTGGTTGTCCCAACTAGGGGTGACCTGCTACTGACTTCTAATAATAAGAGACCAGTATCCGTGAATGGTGATACATGCTTCTAATCCCAGGATTTGGGAGGCTGAGACAGAAGGATTGCAGGTTCATGGCCAGACGCAGCTAATTCATGGGGTCCTCTGCAACTTAGTGAGACCCGTTTTCAAAATAAAGAATGAAAAATAGAGCTAAGGGTGTAGCTCGGAAGTAGAACGCCCCTGGGTTCAATCTCCAGTACCACCAAAAGATAAAAAGTAAATAAATCAAAAAATAAGAGAAGAGTTAAGTTGCTAAACAACCTAGTATATTCTATATTCAGCCCAAATGATACCCACATCAATAACAATCTCAGTTGAGAGTGTTGGACAGTTGTAGACAGAAAGATAGGTAAATAGATAGATACCTACGCACATATATAAAAATAGATTCATAAAACCAAAATAAAAATTAAATATTGTTTTACTTAAATAGATGAATAACTATTTTATTATTTTAGTCATTTAATAATTATATTCAATAATATAACATAATTCAAATTATGATAACATAATAAGAAATTTTAATGACAAATTCCAAAAATGTATACAATTTCCTGCTTCAAAACATTGTCCCATAGAACACTTTTATAAAAAGATGATATAGCTGAAACTTTTGGTAAACTTGATAGATATTGGATAGATGTATGAAGAAAAATACTAAAACACGTCACCCTAGAAATTGTCTTCTTATGAAGAAACAAACCAGAAGTAAAATATATGTTGATATGTTGAGATATACTGTTTTACATTAACTTAGTTTATATAATGTTTACTCTAGGCAAGTAATTTATCTAAAGGTCTATTATTGTGTACAAAACAGATACTTCCTTTCAGAATGACTTAGAAAGATGTAGGGTTTTTAATTGATTCACTATAACTTTAGTTTCTGTAAATAGTTCTCAAAGGTATGTACATATTTATTTTCATTTTTATTTGAGTTTTTTTGAGGTACTGGGAATTGAAACCAGGCACCTTCTACCTCTGACCTGCAGCCCAAACCTTTATTTTTTAATTTTTGATTTTGAAACAGGTTCTCCCGAGGTTGATGAGAGTCACACTACTTGCTGAGGCTGTCTTTGAACCTGCAATCTTCCTGTCTCAGCCTCCCAAGAACTGGAATTATAGATATTAACCACCACACTTGTGTTTGCTTTTATTTTTATTTTTAAATTGATGACCTGTTTTACCTGAGACAGGTTTTCTTTATATATGTATATGTGAATTATTTTGGACCCGGACTTCCCTTCTTTGTCAGTTTTAAAATAATAAGAAGAAATAATGCAATAATAAAAATAATGAATAATGAAATAGAGAAATGGAGTAGAACATTCAAAATTTGCCATTCTGAACTTTTACATATACTGTACTTTGTTATAATTAGAAAAATCAATGCACCACTGTTTTAGATTACTTATCTTTTACTCTATATAACTATTGTAAAATACTTAATATAAATTACCATTATATAAATTAACTTAAAATATTTTCTTTCTTTCTGAGCACTTGCATTATAAATGAGATGTGCTTGTATATAATAAATCATTCACTTTATTGTGCCAGAACCTGAGAAAGCGAGGAAAATATTCCACTTGTATAAAGGAGTACAATGTTTTAAAAAACGGTTGAATTTTATGATAAAATTTTAAATGTTCACCTGGAAGTGGTATCGTGCACCTATAATTCCAGAGATTCAGAAGGCTGAGGAAGGAGAGCTGCATGTTCAAGGCCAGTCTCAGCAATTTAGTGAGACCATCTCAAAATAAAAAATAATAAAAAAGCCTGGGGATCTCAGTGGTAGAACCCTGCTGAGTTCAATCTCCATTACTGCAAAACTTTTTATATGTTCTACCTTGAATAGAACTTGTATTATGTTATACATCATTAAAACAAAATAAAATACAATTAAAAATAAGATATACATCGATAGTTGGATGTGATTGAAAATTTCCATTAAAAAAGACACAAAAAATTTTTACAAATATAGTAGAGCATATTATGCATGTAAATATGTATATAACCAAATAAAATGTATATGAACATCTCCAATAACAGAGAAATTATAAATAAAAGGTATAGTATACTAGCCAGTGCAAGATATCTTAAAGTTAGATAATTAGTACTGATGTAAAAGGTTGTGAACAATAATTTTCCTAAAAAAAGAATAGAAACAGAAATGGCTAACTATATAGTGAAAATCATAATACAGCCATTTGTATGTAAGCAATAAGCAAAAAATGAAATCAGATAATTTTGCAATACTACATAGAAGGCTATTTACAAGTAATTTACATTTAATTCACACAAAATATGTCTTATGTGATTGTGGCAACCTTATATCTTTCTCACCCACACACTTTTCTTATATTAAATACAACAAAATATCATATTACGATATTAGAGAAATACTCTGTATAAAGCAGCAAGAAACCACTTAGATTTTGTATTTTGTTGTTTTGGTTTGGTTTGCCTGGCAAACATGAAGTATTACAAAATATTGTGCACAGGATTAGTACTAATATTCTTATGAGATAACGATATCCCCGTTACCTGTTTTGAAGCTCAATGGAAGGAACCAAGCTGCTTTCTCACAGTTTACTGATCTTTACTGAATACTAAAGCTTATTTTTTTAAACCTATACTCTGAGAAAAAGTTTAGTCAGAATCCACTGCATAAAAATGAAAAACATTTAACTATTGCCATAAAATTGAATACTTATCGGTTTTCTGATATTTAAAAATGCTTTTTACATCTCAGTATGAAGTAGAAATTCCCTTTCCTTATTGATAGATCAAGAATGAATCATATTCATGAATTTATCTACATAATTTTAAATGTTGAGTTATTTTTTAGAAAGGAGCATAGAAGCCACTAAATACATAAATTTTTGAAGGACATTGAGAAGTCATACTTTATCTCTGCTGTTTTAATTTCTTTAATTAAAAAAATCAGTATATTTTGTTTATACTTCATCTTCTCTCCTTTTTGTTATCCTTTACATATAAAATTAAATGCACACCAAATTATTTTCTCAGCACACAAATTATACATATTTTTCAAAGATATTTATGAGCATTTAACCTCTTAGTTGAAAATATTCTAGAAGTAGTATGAAGGGATAAAAGAGAGAACTTATTGCTGCTCATATATTGTGGAAAACTAGAAAGCACTGACACTGAATCAGAAATGATCACTTATTTAAAGTGGCAATGTCAAAGAAAAGGTGATAATTTCTGTAGGTACTGGAAAAATAGGACAACACATGAAACCTCTGTCTTCATTACCTGTAATGAAACCTTTCTCTTGATTTCCCCATGTATTTTGACCTAGCACTTTATAGGACAATTTATACATTATTTTCTTTTCGAGATTCTCCCTGAGGAGATACCAAGGAACTAGTAGATCATCCCTATAGCATTTGAATGCTTAATTAAAGGCCGGGAGGTTGTCCACTAATTGTTAGGGGCAATTCATATTCAATTTTGACTTCATCATAGGATATACAAATCCACATCGGTTTTGTCCAAAAGAATTGGAATTAGAATCACAAAGTGATATTAGTACTCTCATGTTCATTGCAGTACACAAAACAACCAAAATATTCATTCATAGTTGAGTATATAAATAAAATATGGTAGACACAAACAAGAGAATATCATTCAGCCTTTAAAATTTGGTTCCTGCATTTTGTGATAGCATGGATAAGCATGGAGACCACTATGCTAAATAAAATGAGCCAGTCACAGAAGGACAAATACTGCCTAATTCCATTTACATAAGTTATAAAAACACTCAAATGCATAGAATCAGAAAATGAGATGGTGGTTGCAAAGAGTTGGGGTTTGGGAGAAACGAGGATTTGGTAATACATAGACATGGGATCTCAGTTATCCCCCAAAACATTCAAGAAATCTACTTTAGACATTGTGCTTATAACTATAATTATTTTACATTATAAATGCTTAAGAGTATAATAGATACAATTTTTAAAAGAAATGAAATCCCAACATTTACTAACATAGTTCTGAATCTTGAAAATATCATTAACGTTTCTTCCTCTAAATTGTCCTTGTCAGATATTTTTGTCATAGCAACAAGAAAGCTAATACAAGAAGAAATTACCTAATGGATACTTTGTAGTGATGGAAATATTGTAGACCTAGATAGAAGTGATAGTTCCCCAACAATGGGAAAGTAAAAATCACCACTACATCATTTCACTTCATTTAGAATATTGAAATTTATGGCATTAATTTTACTTCAATGAAGTATTTTCCTATCAAAATTATCTTTTATTCTACAAAACTTCTTGAAATAAAGTACTTTTGATACTCAAACATTTTATTTTTCAGCAAAGAAACATTTAGTTGAAAGGAAAAATTAATGTCATAAATGCTGCAAGCACATTGTATACCTCTCTTGAAGGGCGAAACTGAAAATTATATTCAGTGTAGAGGTAATCATGTAATTGCTAATGTGAAGCAAGTTTATCAGGATTTGATCCCATTCCTGCCATCACAGACACAAAAATATGTATCAGAATTTTTAAATGATTCTTATGATATGGAGAAAAATCTCTGGAGCTTTACAATATATTTTTCTTTCCAAATCACTTGTCTGTGTACCGTATCTGTCTCTTTTATAAAATGGCTAGTTATGAGTTTAAAAAGGTCTTAAAACCCTTATAATGAATAACAGCAATGGAATTTATTTCTGGGGTATAAACATGATGGTAGTTATTATGTTGATTTTAACAAGGACAGCATAACAAAGTCAACATCTAACTTTAAGTGGCAGAATGTTGTTTATTTAGCTAAAGTTATATGAAAATATTTTAATTTCATATGAATATATAGCTGCAAGAGGTAATTGGAAATTTTCTAAGAGGTGATAACTATATTGAAAAAACAACTTTCTATCATTGATCCTATGGTTCTACTTATATAACTATGTGTAAGAGCTGTCTACAGCATATTAGCTAAACAAATCAGGAACATTATTAACTACTATATTTACAGATGGTATTGCTGTTAGCCATATGTGGCTGAAAAGCTAAATGATATCCTAAATATCCTCTTTTACTGAGCTACATTTCCCTTTCAGAAATAACCTATTATTTTTGTTAAACTTATAGAACCTGCACTTGTGAATATCAGTTTGAATGTATTTATCTGATGGAATGGGACACAGGAGGGACTCCAGACAAAGAAGAAATGTTAATGGAATGAAGGAAGGGACCTAAATGGAGGATGTGGGAGGGGGGAAGAAGACTTGAAGAGGGAAACACCTCAATAGACATGCTGTACATACACAAACTCATCAAAGCCAAAACTGTGCTGAGCACAAGAAGGTGGGGAAGGAGAAGAAGTAGGGGGTGGTCAATGAGTGCTGAGTGTGTGTATGCCTCTATCATCCTGAACTGTATCAAACTGTATGATTATAATGCACCAATAAAAAGTAAAATAAATAAAACGAAGTATTTTTAAATGAATGTATATATAATTTTGTAATATGGGTATCCTCTTTATAGAGATGCCTAACTTTGTAACTTATCTATGTAATTTTTATGCATTCTGGAATATATATTTTGTCTATTACATGCAATAAAATAATTGTCTTTTCCATTAATTTATGATAAACTTTGGTTTATAGAACTTTCTCATTTGGTATGCTTACAGTAGGTTTAGGAATTATCCAATTAAAAATATGTAATAAACTAAAAAATTCTTAATATTAAGAGTTCTGGTGAGTATTAATAACACTATAGATTTTCCTAAATTAAAGATGATTGTTTTACATAATGAATATTATGTATGAGTAAGATTTACTTATATATTAATATTAATCATGAATTATATTTATCATAAGACCATATTTATAAATTTGGAATTCTGTGTAAACACTTTCTTCTTCCAATGAATTCTAACCTTCACCCTACCCAGTTTTTTGCTTTACCAGAATTGGACTCTACCATTTATCATTGGTTATCTATAAATGTATGTATTCATCATACACTAGATGCTGACAAAAGGTTTTAAACTTTGTAATATACTATGGAAAACATTATTCTGCAAATTTCTAAAACTTGTTTTGATTCTTCCTTGTCAATTCATTTAGCTAGAGGTTATTCTTTGATTTTGTTCAACAGAAAAACTAATTAAAATTTGCATAGTTTTTCAGTAATATTTCTAACTGCTATACTTCTTGCAAAGTGGAACTGTTTCTTTTTTTGGACCAAGAATTCAGATTTATTTTATTTTACTTTTATTGGCACATGGTAATCATACATCCTATTGAAGTTCAGGGTGATAGAGGCAAGCATGCACAAAATACTCATTGAGCCATTCCCCAGTTTAGGCCCTGTTCCCTCCCCCTCCCTTTCTTCCCATGCTCAGCACAGTGATTGGCTTTGATACATTTGTGTGTGTACATCATGACCATGGAGGTATTTCCCTCTTCTCCCTTCCATTTCCCTCAATAGGTCCCCTTCTTTTCTTTACATCATATTTTCACCAATAATTTGAAGATACCAATTTTAGATTTCTGTTAATTTATGAGTAAGGATGTTTGATATGACTTGACACTCATAGGTCATTATAAAGGTTAAGTAGAGACATAAAACTGGCACTGATGGTATACAAGTGTAATCTCAGTAGTTGGGAGGCTGAGACAGGAAGATAACATATATGAGATGAGGGCACAGTAACTTGGGGAGACCCTGTTCCAAAATAAAGAATAAAAAGGATTGGGGTATAGCTCAGTGGTAGAGTGCCCCTGGCTTCAACCTAAGTACCAATAATAAAAATAAAAAGTAAAAAGTAAAAACATCAGCCAAAGGAGTGTTCTTACTTTGTAGTATTTTATATGTATATATTATTATTTATTGTCCTATAGATTATTAGTCTATCATGTACTATTACAAAATATGTATAATTGAAAATGTTTTGTCAAGTCTGCAGCTTGTTCTCTTACTATATTTGTGATCAATTGCTAAAATACATATTTGAAATTTTGTGTACAAATTTTTAAAAATTATGTACAAAAATATATTATTCTTTGTAATATTGAGTGCATTCAAGGATTTCTTGCATGCTTATATATGCACACATACACGGATATGTACATAAACACACATACATAGGGTTAGTCCTAATATGTATCATTTGGAAATGCACAGATGATAGATACCAATAACCACGATTTAGTTTTCATATCTGAAGGAAGGTATCTGTGTCATGTGATTTTAGAAGGGAGAGCACTCCCAGAGCAGAAAACAAACCTTAAAGTACTCTGTAGGAAAGCCTGTGATAGGAGATGCTCTGGATTTGTCTGTTTCACTGTTATGTCCATTTATTTATCCCATATTAGGAAAATAGCCGTCGCTTATATTCTAGTGTAAAACTTATTGTCTTTCTATGCCTATATTTACCAACCAGTCAAAGCTGTGTCACAGTCTTAGGCTGAAGCCTACCAAGACCAGCATGGCACTAGGAGAAGGCCAATGACTTCACCATTAGGGGATGCCTACTCCTGAAACGTACGCCTGGTCCAGAATCCCTGAAGCAGGTGCCAGGTGAGGCTCATTTGAACAGAAGTCCAAAATACTAAAGCTACATGTATGTGTCTGGCTTCTCTAACATCTGTTGGTAACAGAATTAAGACCTGCCTGTGTTTGGTTTCACTGACCTGACACTGAGTTACCAGGCAAGGTATTATGTGATGTATCCTGTACCACCCTCAGCAAACGCAGTCTTGCATTGTGCAATGATCTCGGCTCATGGTTGACTTAGTATTGGTAAAGGCAGTCCATTGACCGCCAATGCCAAGGTAGGTTGTGCATCAGTGCCAGCGCCACAAGGACTCACACAGCTTCACAGGCACACTTAGGTCTACGTCTCAGCTGTTAGTAATATAGATACTGTCACAGCTCCTTAATAACTGGATCTTGAGCAAGGCTTGGTCCAATGGATTCCTGCAATGCAGTTGATTCCAAGAAAGAATGTGAGGTATATCCCGCTTTGCATTATGTTATATTCTGGAAATTTTGGGTGCTTTGGGTTTTGTTTTTACATTAATTATAGGGAAAATTTCTTAGATACAGATGGTGGCTGTACAAACAGCGATTGCTTTATATTAGCTGAAAAAATAGTGCCTTCAAACAAACAACATAAGAAATCCTATAATCACTTATAAACATTATCAAAACACATACAGTCCTTACTTACACCTACATTTCTTTCCCAGAGCGTCTCAGACTAAACTAACAAAGACAAATGGATTAAAGAATCCCTCTGTCTTCCCCAAAACATATAAGGTATTATGGCTTTCCCTTTAACACCTGCTTAACCTTCAAAATATAACTTTACTGTCTCAAACTGTCTGGATATCTGCCAGTAGCCTCAAGGTTAGCTTCACTGAAGTACAAAAAATTATTATGAAAACAGCTATTAGAGAACAATGAAGTAGATGTGCTTCCTGAGTTCTTCTGGTGTGTGTATTCTTGGGACCTTGTCTCAATCCACACCTGCCGTCATAACCTCTGACCTCTATCCAGGGCAGGGACCTCCGCAGAATCCGATCATGAATCTGTCCCACTGAGCGAATAATCTGTGTCTGATGCTGGGGTTCCACATATGAAAACTGATCTGAGGTTAGGAAACAGGTGTTGAGAAAGTCCTTTGGCCAGGAAGGATGATGCTAAACTGGGTCACAACTGCTTTCCATAGTGCAGGCAGTCTTGACGGGTGTGTGTCCTGGTTCACTAAGGGTGATAAAGTTGCAGGAAAAACTTGATTGACACAATAATATTTAGGTCTTTACCTGATGCCAGGGCTCTTAAGAGACCTCATACTGGATTTCAGTGCAGGGAAATGCACTGAAATATGGAAAGAATTTAACTTTCTGGAATAATTTAAAAACCCATTTAATAATGAGATTAACTTTTAAAACAAAATATCAAGTGCTTATCAAATATTGAATATTAGCACATTGTTTTATGTTTTTGTTGTTCATTTGTGGTACTAAAATTTATCATAAATATTAATTTTATAAATGTGATATTAGGTTATGATTATTCTGATCTTTATGTTCACCTATTAGAACCTTTTACCTATCTATATCAGAAAAGTTATAATTTTAACACAGCTAACAATTGGGTATACAATATTATCATAATAAAAATTCATCTGCAAAAATTAGTTGTGGTCATCGCCACATGATAATATATATATATGAATTTACTATTATATAATTTTATTCATTCTTGACTGGCTATATAATTTTATTATATGATGGTGTAATAAAAACACAAAATTCTTTCTATGGAATAAATAAAATGCAGAGAGTCATAAACAATACAAATAATGAAAAAATAGAGGAATTTAGAGAGTGCTATGGATGGCCTATGTCCAGAGGAGAAGACAAGTACATAAATCAATAAAAATCATATCACACTAACACTTTTATTGTAGCATAGTTCATATAATATGAATATGTCTGTTTGCTTCCCCCAATTCAGAATATTAAATAAATGGAGTAAAAATTGGACTCTAGGAGAAAAAAAAAAGCATTATGGTGTCACATAGACTGAACATGAGGAACATCAACTCCAAAAACAACAAAAAAAGGAGCAACAAGTCAACTTCATCACAAAGTATGAGCCTTTTATAAGATAAGCAATAAAAGAGAAAGCAAGGAGGAATCAACTTAAAGCCAGAAAATAGAGTGGTGGGACACAAAATTTGGAAGTTTCTATTGAAAAAATAAAGAAATACATCATAGTTGGCTTACTCACTTGTATGTTCGCATGTCCTGAATTATGCAGAATTAGATGCAGTAGTGAACCTATGGTTTGCTGAAAGGCCAAAAAGGTTAACATTAAGGGAAATGATGAGAAAAAAGAAGAAGCCTAAGATCCCCAGGAGGAATGGGGCTTTGAACACATTCGCATGACTGATTTCTTCAGGTCAGTTCTTTACACTGAGCCTCTAAATAAGGAAGTTGAGTGTGATTTTACACAACCCACTGAAGTGAAAAAAACCTGAAACAGCAAAATTGTGCTTAGACAAAAAGAGAAACACATACACACACATATGGGCACTGGAAAGTTTATTGTGATAGTTGAAACTACAATAGAAATACATTTCAATTTTTCTTCCATATGTAATATTCTTCCTCACGCCCATGCAGGATAAAGCTCTGCTACCTGCTTTTAAGGTCTATATGTCCTAATCCTGTTCAACTTTACTATAGAATAAACTCAAGTTTTATTTTTCCAATTCACGTGTGCCTTCTAAGGAAGATACATTTTCACTATTTTGTTAACTAACATACTTAAGCATGTAGAGATTTCCCCAGTACGAAAAAGTCAAACTCTAAATATATGTTGAACCCATTTGTGCTTATTATACATTCTGGAGAAAAAACAGAACAAGTTCTCATCCAAATCTTCTTGGTAGGACTCTTCTTGTATGTAGCTATTAAAACATAATATTACATATCTTTTTCCATGTGCTCTGTAAGGCACACTTGACATCTTTGTTCCTCAAGCTGTAGATCAAGGGATTCAACATGGGAATGACCAGGGTGTAAACTATGGAAGACACTTTATCAGTGTCAGAAGAGTGACTGGACTGGGGCTGCACATACATGAATATCAAAGTTCCATAGAACACTGTGACCACTGTCAGGTGGGAGCCGCAGGTGGAGAAAGCCTTGCGCCTGCCCTCCGCAGAATTCATCCTGAGGATGGATCTGAGGATGAGGAGATAGGACAGAAGCACAACCAGAAGAGAGGAAATCAAATCAAATGCTGCAAACATCATAATTATCAATTCCACGTCATGTGTGTTGGAGCAGAGCAAAGATATCAAGGGGACACAGTCGCAGTAGAAATGATTGATGACATTGTAGCCACAGAAGGGTAAAGTAAAAATATTTATAGTCACTAGGAGAGACACAAATGTGCAGTATAAGTATGGGATCGCCACTAATACCCAACAAATTCTTTGAGAAATGATAACTGTGTACATGAGAGGGTTACAGATGGCCACGTAGCGGTCATAGGACATCGCAGACAGGATGAAAAGTTCACTACCAATGAACACAAGAAAGAAAGCTAGCTGTGTAGCACAAAAATAATAGGAGATTGCATTTTGTTCCACCACAAAATTTACCAACATTTTGGGACCCACAGCTGTAGAGTAACCAAGATCAGTGAGAGCCAAGTGTCTGAGAAAAAAATACATGGGCGTTTGCAGCCTGGAGTCCACCTTGGTGAGGATGATCATGCCCAAGTTGCCCACCACTGATGTCATGTAGATGAGGAAGAAGAGCCCAAATAAAGGAGCCTGCAGCTCAGGGCGGTCTGTGATGCCCTTCAGAATGAACTCACTCACCACTGTGAGGTTGTATTTCTCCATATCGGTTATCAGGAAACCTGTTCTGGAGAGAGACATGAGTATGGTAAATAGCTGTCAAATATTATCAGTTAGGGTCTTTTATTTGCAAGGTTATGTAAATAAGATACAGAAAGGAACATAAAAACTTTTAAATATATAATATAGAAAATAAGTATATATTTATACACAAACATACATCAATAGAGATAGAATGATATCAGAGTTTCTCATTGATTTGACTCAGGATAGGAAATTATTCAGTCTGAGGACACTGTAGTTTTCCCAACTGGGAGGTGAACTGTTACTGACATCTGATGGTTACAGGAGAGTTAACTGCTCAGCATCCTACTCTATCTAGTACAGAGCACAAAACAATATTCACATCCAAACCTTGCTCAACGATTAGATACCCTGGTCGATAGACAAATAGATAGACATGGATGGATATAAATATGCAAAAGAAAAATGTTTTATATTATTAAATTTTGGGATATCAGATAATTATCATATGCTAAGTTTTCTATTTGTTATTTTTATAATTATACACACATACTAATATCAAATGTCAGCACTCAGTGTTACATAATCCATACTTCAATAACATAATATGAAGTTTTTTATTTGTGGTTTTGGGGATAGAACGCAGAGGCATTGTACCTTCGAGCTACATCCCCAGACCAATTTTATTTCTTATTTGGAAACATGGTCTCTCTAAGTTGATGAAAGTTTCACTACTTGCTGAGGCTCTTCTCAAACCTGTGATCCTCTTGTCTCATTCTCCCAAGTACTAGGATTACAGGTGTGTGCCACCACACCTGGCTACCATAATATGAATTTTTAATGACAAATTCCCAAAATGCATATAACTAGCTACTTCAAATTGTAGTTTTTTTCAATCCTTAGAATTCAGAGTGTTATGGGCTTAACTGTTAACACACTTGATGGTTATTGAACAGATGTCTGAATAAATTAAACAATAATAGATCATATAGTAATATTTTTAAAAGAAGAAACCAACTAGAAAATAATATGTTTACAGTCATAGTATATGTAATATGTTAATTCAGTTTATGCAAAGGTTACTTTTGGGTAAATAATTGATAACTCTGTCCTCATAATCAAAACATGTCTCCATGATTATATTTAGATAGATAAAATAATATTAAGTGATATAATTTGCCCATGGTACCTGAGCATAGTCCTTAAATATCATGGGCATATATATTTTTTTGTTTTTATTTTTGTATTTTAATGGTGCCAGTAACCTACCTGAAAGAGGTTTCGTTTACATATGCAGATGTACATGCTTCAGCGGGGGGCCTCACTTCTTTGTCAGGGCTAAAATTATGAATAGGGAAGGAATAGGTCAAAAAGAACATGAGACATATAAATTCCCCCATTCTCTCCACCACTCTCCATTCCATAACCAAAATTAAACAGATGTCTAATGTTTTGGATTACTTATATTTTAGTCTTCAAAACTATTCTAATAACATTGTAACATAATTGCCTTGATATGGATTTTCTAAAAATATCATTCTTGTCTTGTGAGCATTTTCATTAAAATTGCAATATCCTTTTTTATGTAACAAATCAGATGGATTTATTCTATAAAATACTTGGAGAATATAAGAATATATGGACAATTTATGAGAAATAGAGGTCATTGCATTGATTTACACAATGAAATAAAATAAAATGCATATCAAATAAAAGTAATATGGTTTTTGAAAAGTTGAAATTCTTATAATAAATATTATGAAATTACATATTATATACATTTTAATATGGTATACAATAACAGAGAGAAAAATAACATACAGTATACTTGATAAATACATAGATTTTGGATGTTTTAGAATTCTTTGTGCAATCCATCAAGAATTTCTTTCAAAAATGACTTCACATATTAACAGATACATTTGTATAGCTAAACAAATTGATTATTTCTAGTAGTCAGAAATTTTAAAAAAATGTAACAGAGCTATAACTAAATGGCAATTAATGTATTATGAGAATTACTGAGGTGAAAAAAATGTGAGCATCAGTTTTTCTTAAATAAGAAGTAGAAATGACACATTTCACTGCATAAATAGAACAAGCCATCTGTCCATGAGATAAAAGCAAACAAATAATACGATTTCACAGCATTGTAAAACATGTAATATGCACTTGACACATAAAATATTGCTTATATGATTGTAGCTACCTGATACCCTATTCCCATTCTTCCAGACACCTTTCTAATATGAAATATAAGAATGCATGTCAGGTTCAACATTACATAAATATCTTAAATAAATTCAAGTATCAATTAGATTATATCTTATTTTGTTGTTTGTTCTTGGTTCAATTTGTAATCTTGAAATACTGCTAAATACTGTGCACACGATAAATAAGTACAGATATTCCTCTAACGTAAAAAGAAAGAAACATGTTTCCTTTAATCAGTTTGGCATTCAATGGAAAGAACCGGAGTATTATTCATAGTTTACTAATCTTTACTAAATACTTAAGTTACCTTTTTAAAATTATACTGGAGAAAAATTTAGTCAGATCCCAATGAGAAATGAAGACCTTTTATTATTATCATAAAAATGGGTACTTAAAAGTCTCTTGATATTCAAAAATGAGGTTTTTTTTAATATTTAAAAGTAAGTGGAAACTCCCTTTTCATTATCCAAGGATCCCAAATAAATCTCATTCATGCATTTATTTATATAATTAAATGTTAAAGATTTTGAAAGTGTTATAAGAAGAGCCTAGAGCAACTAAATAGCAGACTATCTGGTAGGACATTTAAATGAGAAACTGAGACCTTGTTGCCTCAATTTCTGCTTTCAAAAGAAAAATCTGCTGCTGCTCAGTGATGTAGAGCAGTACAGAGCTTAATCAGAAATGCTCAATTGTATGAGATGGAGGAAAGAGATTGATTTGCTATGGCAATGCATAAAACCTCTGTCTGTGTTACCTGTAAGGGAACCTTTTGATTTTCCTGCATGCTTCTTATTGTGACATATTTTTAGGACAATTTAAAGAAGTTTTGTTCACTATAGAGATGTTCCCTGAGGAGATGCCAAGCAATTTGTTGATTATCCCTAAAGCATTTGAATCTTTAATGAAATGCCTGGAGGTTGTCCACTAATTATCAGGGACTTTTGTATTAAACTTATTTATTTATTTATTTATTTATTTATTTATTTATTTATTTATTTATTTATTTAATTAGTGTACTTATTCATTGTAGGATCCACAACACACTTTTGAGTTTTATATATGATATCTGTATATTAGGATCTAAAAGTCATATTAGTACTCTCATGTTCATTGCATGTAATTCCAAATAGTCAAAAAAATCAACATCCTAAATACACAGTGAGGAATGAATGGATAAGTAAAATGTGGAATACACAAACACGGGAACATTCTGTCATGGAGGAAGCGTTGATTCCTCAAGATCTGTGGGGTCTTTAATTTACCTGATAGAAAAGAATTTCAGCATCTGACAGGGATGTAAACAGAGATTTACTTAGGAGAGTAAGAAATACACATTTAAGGGAAAACGTAGGGCACCCTGCCGCGAGCCAGCCGGGCAGCTGTGAGTCTCTGCTGATGAACTAGGAGCTGAAAATAAGACAAAGACAAGACAAGACGCCACAGAGGGACAAACACACACACACAAACACATGGGCACCTTGCAAGGGGAAAACAGTATGATGATTTTATTGGGAGGCTTGGGTACATTTATATCGCAGAATGGCTATTGAGTACGTGCTTAACAGACATTATTTCAAAGACCAGATGGTGCCACACAATCGCCCCTGAGGAAAAACCTGTTTTCATCCTTAAGGCCTTATCTAGCAACTCTTTTTCGGGGAACTGAAACTGCATGAGCCATAAACTCTCACCATTCTGTCTCCTGGGTAGTTACAGATTTACTATCCTAAAGATCACGGTGCACAATAGTCACATACCTGCTCTGACCGAGCACCTCCAAAACTGCAGCCATTTTAGCTCCCCAAGTTTTTTGTTCTTTACAGCATCCCAGAAGTGAACGAAGCACCTTTGGGAGTGCAGGACACTTATTTATAGGGAACTTTTGTGATGGCTAGGCAGGAGGAGGTATTTGAGGATGACCTCAGTCTGGGAGTCACATAATTTCTGGTATTTTTCTCATCTTCCAGGTCTTGACATTTGCTGTCTTATCAGTAGGTAACATTGGTTTAAATTGTTCAAGGACAGCCGGCAGCACCCAAGGAGATTGCTTTGTAGAGTGGTGTCCAAGGAGATTTTCTTTGGTGTGATCTCTGTTATCCAATGAACAGATATCTCCCTGAGGATAGTCAACTGAACCTTTAGGTTCTAACAGGCCTTGACACAGCCTTCCATATTGAAGTTACATTTTCCTTGTTCTCCTTTATGTCTCCTTTCTACCTATGTATTTGATTACTCCTGTCCTGTATTTCGCACTTAAAATATTAAGCCACTGGCGGCCTGAGACCAGTGCTTTGGTCCTGAGGCACCAAGGCTTTCCAGAACCCAGCAGGAGGGAGGTAGGTCCAGTTGCTAAAGGTCTTCAGGTTTGGTCATGTTATCACACAATTTTTAAAGGCCAAATTCATAATTTATTCCATGTGTATATTGTCATGTGGAGATTAAGCACTAATAAGTAGTACATACAGTTGATTTTTTATTATAATATTATATACCTAGTTGTTAGCTATCTGTTTATGCAAATATATACATATATACTAACATATAAAAGTTATAATTTTCACTGAAATTAATTGGATGAAACATACAAAATTATTTAAAATATTTCAATTTAAACATTTCTATAATTGTCTCCAGTAAAAACAATATTAGTGTTCAATTACCTTTCTCTAACATAAACTTCCTAGAAATGTATAATATCTAATATATATAGTTAAAAATCAACTGTACAAATATTTAGAAGTATTCATCATCATGTGACAATAAATATACGCTTTTAATATTCAAACAAATTTTTATTAAATTTGTATTGACTATAATTTTATTGCATGATGGGCTAATAAGAAAATAGAGGAATCTTTCCATAATATAAATAAATAAAGTATTGAACAATAAAAATAATGATAAGCAAATACACAGAGGACCATAGAAAGTGCTATATATGACCTATATCCAGAAGAGAAGTACATAAACCAATACATATCATACCACACTCTTAGTAGTATTATAGCATATTTCAAATCACAGGAATATCTCTGTTTATTTCTCACAATTCAGAATATCAAATAGATGCAGTAAAAAATGGACTTTGGCCAAAAACTAGTATTGCTATTTATTAGCAATTCCCCATTTCCCCCAATCTTCAGTCTTTTTCAACCAACATTCCAATTTATGATTGTATGAATTTGAATATTTTTGATAACTTGAGTAAATATGCTATTCTTTTGTGATTGGCTGATTATATTTAGCATAAATAGACTACGAATTTTAAGGGAGAGTAATAATCTATTAGCACAAACAAGATCCCCTTGTGGAATGGGGGTTTGAACACATTAATACAACTGATTCCTTCAGCTCAGTATACTGCAATGGACCTCCTGATACTGATACCCAGTTTATTGCTGGGTACCTGTCTTATGGAGTCAAAGAATGAAGGATGCAGACACCAGGAAAGTGAAAGTAGAAAGTTTATTCTCAAAGAGCAAGCAGGTAGAGAGACAGATCACCATTAGGGTCCTTGGCCGACTCTGAAGTCCAGTGGGGCTTTTTTTTTTGTTACTACCTGAGTGTAACTTTGGGCCATGCACACTCAATTACACACTTACTTTCCCCCAAAGTCCACTTGATCCACCAAAGAGAAGCAAGCAGAAAGGCAAATCACCCTTAGGGAACTTGGCAGTTGTTAGAGCCCTGAGGGGCCTTCTGGGACTGCCCAAGTTAGCTGGGCCAAGCACTGTCACCTGTACAACATCTTTCTCCCAAATCCACTCAATTCACAAAAGAGGAAGAAATTTAAATTTCCCATGCAGAAGAGGAGTCCCAAGAAAGTAGCTGTTACTGATGCTGGGCATATGGCTTTACATATACATGTAAACCTCTCTGTATATTGACATTAACCAATAAAGAAAGTCCCTGTTTTTCATATTGTTTCTTTTCTTTCTTTCTTTCTTCCTTCCTTCCTTCCTTCCTTCCTTCCTTCCTTCCTTCCTTCCTTCCTTTCTTTCTTTCTTTTTTGCGGTACTGGGGATTGAACTCAGGGGCATTCTACCTCTGAGCTATACCCCCATCCCTATTTTTTATTCTTTATTTTGAAACCGGGTCTCACTAAGTTGTGGAGTGCCCCACTAGGTAGCTGAGGCTGACCGTGAACCCGGATCCTCCGGTCTCAGCCTCCCAAATGCTGGAATTACAAGCGTGCGCCACCACGCCCAGCTCCATATTGTTTCTTGACTTATTAAATCTGTCATCTCTGACTAATAACTTCCCAAAAGTCATGAAACTATTGATTCTCCTGTTTGGTCCCTGGTCTATAGATGGCAATAGTCTATGGTTCTATGGTTGGTACTCATATATCCTTGGATCTTGACATCTTAGCTCCACTTATCTCATTTGAGTGTCTTTGTTTGGGTCTAATGAACAACACGGAACCCTCTTCCTTCTTAAGGGCGTCTGGGTTTTATTTTTCTTAACTTTTATCTCCTAGGAGTCCCATCCCTCATTGCATATCCAATATCTAATTCCTCAGTACTACAGTCAAGTTTGATAGTAACACAACTCATTGAAGTGTATAAAGCCTAAGACAGAAAAATTTGACTTGTGCAAAAAGATAAATACATACATGCCAAGGCAAAGAATTTTTATATCCATGTTGTAAATTTAATTGGTTGTGATTAAACTTTAGAAAAACAAGTCTGTTGAGAAACCGTTACAGCCTAGAGTGCAATCTCCAACTTAAAGCCAATAAGGTGAATACTATGTTGCTGAATACTTGGCAGACCAAGTACAAGAAGAAAGCAAGCTTTCTCTACAGGAGCTGCTGAATACTTGGCAGACCAAATACAGCAAGAAAGCAAGCTTTCTCTACAGCAGCATGATGTTTTGCGGGAATTTGCTCAAGATAAGAGAGCAGCTTTTTGGTCTGGTAAACTGTGTCCTTGCCTTCTAAAAAATTTAGGACAAGGAGACTTAGAACAGGAAGGTTATTAGATTAAGACTTTATCTTATTCATTCTGGTGCTTTACAGAATATCTTTTGACTTTATGAAATACAGCCTGTCTATTGTTTTTCTTTCCATAAGAATCAAGCTAAGTTTTTCAGAGAGAGTTTTTTGGAGAGCAGCAGCAGCAGCAGCAGCAGGGGCAAAAGCTTGCCTGCTATCCTCAGTCAAAGAGAAATAAACAGATGCACTTCTTCACTGCATGGGTATGAGCCTATTCTTGTGACGACCTCATCTCATTCCACACCAATCGAGGGACCCCTAACCCTGTTTCCAAGAGGGCTGGACCCCAGCAAATACACATATACACATATGAACACTGGAAAGTTTGTTTTAATAGTTTAGGTTACAACAAAAAGACATTTAAATTTTTCTTCCGTACATACTGTTCTATCTCTTCCATTCATCTATTTGTTCTCATAAATTACAAAAATTTGGTATGTGCTCTTACAGAATAAATATCCTAAACCTGTTAAACTTTACTATAGAATTTACTCAAGTATTATATTTAAAAATTATCTATGCCCTACAAGAAATGCAAATATTTCACTATTTTGTTCACTAATGTGTTTAAAGCATTAACAGCTTTTACCAGTATGAAGGAGGCCAGCCATTAAATATATGTTGACCCTATTGTGCTTATTTTAAATTATGGAGGAAAACAGCAAATTAAAATCTGTATCTCATTGGTAAGGCTCATCTTGTATGTAGCCATTAAGAAATAATACTGTATATCTTTTTCCATGTGCTCTGTAAGACACCATAGACATCTTTGTTCCTAAAGCTATAGATCAAGGGAGTCAACATGGGAACAATCAGGGTGTAAAATAGAGAAGACACTTTATCAGTATCGAAAGAGTGACTTGACCAAGATTGCACATACATGAATATCAAAGTCCTCCTCTTTCTCTCCCTCCTCTCTCTCTCTCTCTCTCTCTCTCTCTCTCTCTCTCTCTCTCTCTCTCTATCTCTCTCTCTCTTTATCTCTCCTTTCTTAATTTCTATCATTTCTTTCTTCTGTTTTGTGTCTCGTAGGGTCTCCTTCTGCAACTTAATGAGACTCTGTTTCAAAATAAAAATAAAAAATAGGGCTGGGGGTGTAGCTCAGAGATACAATGTCCCTGGGTTTAATGCCAAGTATTGCAAATAAAAGACAGAAAGAAAAAAAGAAAACATAGTTTAAATCATGGGATTATATCTGTCTTCCCAAAATCAGATTAACAGGTCAATGCAATAATACAATGGATTTTTAACCAAGAGATAGCACGCTGTCATATGGATCAAATATGAGGAAATTCAGCCACAAGAAAAAGCAACACAACTTTTTCATTATAGAGCAGGTTTCTTGTCCCAGATAATGGTAATTCTGGCCCAAACACATATCTTTTTTACTGAGGCACATGTATCTACTTGGTGCTAGGCAAGGATATAGGCTCTATCTACAAATATTCCTGGGGGATGACTGTGTTGCTCAGGTTTACAGGATGAGTGGTAGAAACAGTCTCATTGCCACCAAACCTGATTCCAAGCTGGGTCACAACTGATTATCAAAACCCAGGGAGTTCTGGTGGGTGTGTGCTCTTAGCCCAATCTAAGATTGGCAATAATGCAGGCAAATCTTGGGTGCACCTCACTGGAATAGAAGTCTCCACCCGAGGCCAGAGCTATTTCGCAGGCTTTATTTATACAGGACATTGTGTTTCCTACCTTATGTTGGGTGCACTCCACTGGAATAGAAGTCTCCATCCAAGGCCAGAGCTATTTCACAGGCTTTATTTATACAGGGCATTGTGTTTCCTACCTTATGTTGGTTCTCACTGCAGTGGGCCAGGTACTAAGTACTAAGACAAGGCTTATAATTGGCCTTTATGCCCTGCAGCCTCTGGGTAAAGTCTTGCTTCTTGCTCTGCTCTCTAAAGTTGGCAAAGAGGTAGCAGAGGTATGTCTTTGCAGCCTGGTAATGCAGTCCCTTAGTCCATGGGTGCAGACTTGGGGAAGAGGTCATAGCATTTTCCTGGGATTCACCTTGAGTGCTTTTATGCTGATTTTCAAGTTGAAGTCTGGAGCTCAATTTTCTTTTTATCTCCTTTGCAAGAACCATCTCTTCTCATGCTATAATGCTTAGAGTTGGGGGCAAAGTAATGTTGATAATGCTTTCTTACTGTCTTCCACTTTCTAAAATAATGATAATTATTAAGTTATTATTATTATTATTATTATTATTATTATTATTATATTTATCATCAGGTTCTGTTCTCTCTTACCTGTCTTCCTCACTGTTATAGAAGGTAGATTGATACTTGAATAAATGTTCCAATTGGTGTGACTCATTAAAGAAGATCATTGGAGGATCTTCCTCATCTACCATCTTTCCCTATCAGTGCAACTGCTAAAATATAATTGAATTAACTAAAGGGATTCTACTAACTTTAACGCTCTATAAATTATTAATATAGCTACATATTTTGCCATATTGAATCATATTGGTTTTTCATAGTGAATGTCATGTAGGAATAAAATTAACTTTATGTATTCACATGACCTATTTTCTGATTTATTTTATACATAAAACCTAATATTTTATACAATTAAAACTTCATATCCACTTTCTTCTTCCGTTAACATCTGGTTCCATATAAACAAGTACATTCTCTTGCCAGAGGTGATCCCTAAATACAATTTGTCTTTTGTATGTAGGTAGACATTGGTAACATATATTTATGTACTCATTCACAATATATAGTATAGTTTGGCAAATACCTAAAATAACATTTATAATGGTGAATGTCTTATTCTGCAAATCTTTGTTTTTACTGAAATGTATTTTGGGACTTATCCATGTTGATTTATTTTTATATAAACCATTCTTTCTTTTGTAGGATGTAAAAATTTATTAAATATTTGTGAATTGTTTCCCAAAGTGGCTATGACTTTTATACTCCTCCTAATATAATGGGGATTTTATTTTATTTCATCTCCTAATCATTATTTGTTAACCCTCTTTCTTTGTTTGTATGTAGTAGTAGAGATTGAACCCAATAAATCTTTACCAGTGAGAGATATATCCCCAGATTCTTTTTAATATTTATTTGAGACTGGATCTCAATATGTTACCCTGGCAATCCTTCTGTTTCAGCCTCCCAACTCACTGTGATTATAGGCATGCACCACTGCATCTAGCTATGCCCTACGCTTCTAATTTTTTTCCATTTAATGATATTGTAATAGCATTTTATAGAAATGCATATTTATTTTTCCCATCATTATTAAACTACACACATAGGCCATAATGTATTACTAATTGTGTAATTTTTATTCATATACTTGTTCATTTTCTAAATATTTTTGACTTTCTATTTATTAACTACTAAAGTCCACAATTCTATTATTTCTAGATTCTAAGAATCTGCACAATAAAATAATTTAAAAATATTTAATAAAAGAACATTAACACATATACATTTCAACCTTTGTGATTTTTAGTTGTGTTTAGGGATCATACTCACGGGCAGTCTTTATTTGCAAGTATAGGAAATGTATGGATAATGTGTATTTTATAACCATGATTTCCTTTTGACATTTGAAGAAGGAACCATGTGAAGAGTAGAGAGCCTGCCAAACAAAACCAGAGGAATTGTGGTAAGACTATATGATGACAAGCGGTGCTCTGTATTTATAATTTTGAGGTATTAAACAATAAAAATATCAACTTAGGAAAATTTTCTTTTACTTTGTTTTTGAGATTTTCCTATTAGAATTAAATAATAATGGCTCTCCTTGAAGAATAAAATGATTTTGGCAATATAATTGATATTATAAATAGAAATGAGGAGTGAAGGAAGAAATGAAGAACACAACTAGTTTTTGGAGCTTCCATTTTAATATTAGTTTGGTCAAATTAATTGTGATTCATACATATTGCTACTTAAACATTGTTTTTGCATCTAATGAGGTGTCATATACACTCTCTCCTTCTACATTTCTGCATATGGTCACATGATCTTGAATGTTAAAGTCCTTTCTCAAAACTAACATAGTGTGTTACTGACTTGTGCATGTTGCTAGACTCTTCAGAGAAAAATTCGTTTAGAATTTCACATAGGCAATACCTGTATCTGCCTTTAATATAGAGTGCTCATGATACACCTTTACATTTCTGAAAAAATTTCTAGAGAATGCTGTCTCTTTTTTTATCTAAACATCTCTAGTACAGCTCACTAATCAGGCCTCCTGTACCCAGTTTTTGGTTGGATATGGGGATTTTTAATATGAATTTCCATTTTGAGGTCCTTTAATCATAAACTTTTTTCTAGTATGTTTCTTAGTCTCTCCAAAAGGGAAAAATAATACAATACACCACTGTTTATGTAACTCTGCTAAACCACAAAATTTTAAATAGTCATTCTGAAGGTCAATAAGACTTTTTTTTTGTATTTTTCTAAACTGTATTGAAATTTTTGAATCACTTCTTCATAAAATATGAGCTTCTATTGATAAAATTGTTTCAGCAGATACTATAATTATATACTAAACCCTATATTTTTAAATGTTTATATAATATGAAAACAAGCATTTTCTGAAATAACTTAAATCCAAATAATAATGAAAAAGAAATATCTGTAATTATGTCATCAAATATTAAATTTTAATATGTTTAGTGGTCCTTCTTTATCATTTGAAGGACTATAAAATTCCTACCAAGGTTTATTTTAGAGTGGTAAATTGGCTTATGTTTATTCACAGTTCTTTTTACTTCAGCCATTAGAGACATTTTTTATTATGAAGTTATAATTTATAACTGAAGTTGCTCTGGTTAAACATAGTAAATAACTTTAATATATATTAATTTTAAACTTTCTAATGCATAAACAAATAACCAACAATTTGGTATATAATGTCACAATAAATAAAATATAAACTCTTCAATAATACTTATATACACATTACAATATAATACACTTTTACTTATCCAATGAATTATTTTTATGCATGTGTTTAAATTTACAGAGACTTTTATTATACGAATGATATGTAAGGAGAGAACACATTAATCTTTCCTTGTTGTAAATAAAATACCATAAAAGTAAAAAAAATCAATTAAAACATGAAAAATTGTAGAGAGGACTATGGATAAAGGATGTCAAAATAACATGAAAAATATACCAAAATACTTTGATACTCAACTAAAAAAATACCATTCTGTATTCTCCCTAGGAAGATAGCAAAATTCAAATCATGGGATTTTCTTTGCTTCATCCAAGTCATATTATCAAGTCAATGCAAATAAAGAATGAATCCTAACCTAAGATAGAATACTATCTAATGGATCAAATATCAGGAAAGTCAGCCATAAGAAAGAGGAGGAACAAACCTTCTTCACTCTAGAATATGCAACTTATACAAGAATAAAATAATAAATAGACTATGACCTTAAAAATATTTTTTTTTCTTTTAGAGAGGTAAGGAAGAATATCTATTAGAAAAAATAGCAGTGAGGAAAATGATCAAGATTTTAAGATGGAAAGGTAAAAAACAAAAAATCTAAATGCTTCTATGCCACAATTTAATATAATTATCTTAATTTGTGTATTCACTCATACAAGTATATCATAAGTTTTGATATATACAAAATTACATGTATATATATGTATATATATGCACTGAATTAGACAAACTTAGATGAAGCATTGAATATATGGGTCACTGAATAGTTGATGGTTAATTGACTCTTTTGAGCTCATATATGGAAACAAGGGTATTGATGAGAAAAAAGAAGGAGGCTAGAATCCTTATGGGAAATAGGCATTTGAAGTCATTCCTATGGCTGATACCTTCATATCAGCACACTACACTGCTTCATGACACCACAATCAATTTTGATTTTAGCACAACTCATTGAAGTGTGTGAAGCCTAAAATAGAAAGTTTGTGCTTACATCAAAAGAAACATATGGAGAAATTTACATGGACATTGGGGAGTCTATTGCAGTAGTTAAGATCATGAAAAAAAAACCAAAAAACGCATTTTAAGTCCCTTTCCATACCTGCTATTATTTCTCATTCCCATAGAGCATACAACACTGCTATCTGCTCCTAAGTCTATAAACCTTTAACTCGTTCTACATCACAACATAATTTACTCAATTATTGCTTTAAAATACATCTTTAGTTATCCAGAGAAACAAAGGCTTTACTATTTTGCTCATGATTGTATTTTAAGTATTCAGATTTTGATGAGTATCATGAAAGATCTTTAAGTATATGTCGATCCCAGGTATGTTTGCTATTCATTCCAGAGGAAATCCAAATGGGTTCAAATCCAAACCTCATTTATAAGATTTGTACCATATGTTACATTCAAGAAAGCACATTGACTATCTTTTTCAATGTTCTTTGTAGAGCATACTTTACATCTTTGTTCCTCAAGCTATAGATTAATGGGTTCAACATGGGGATAACCAGAGTGTAAAATACAGAAGCCACCTTATCAGTGTCCACAGAGTGACTGGACTCAGGCTGCACATACATAAATATCAAAGTTCCATAGAATACTGTGACCACGGTCAGGTGGGAACCGCATGTGGAGAAAGCCTTGCGCCTGCCCTCTGCAGAATTCATCCTGAGAACGGTTATGAGGATGAGCAGGTAGGACAGGAGCACAACCAGAAGAGAAGAAATCAAATCAAAGGCTGCAAATATCATAACTATCAATTCCACATCATGTGTGCTTGAGCAAAGCAAAGATATCAAAGGGATACAGTCACAGAAGAAATGATTGATGACATTGTAGCCACAAAAGGACAATGTGAAAATATTTATGGTGACTACAAGGGACATAAATGCACAATAGAGAAAGGGGACCGTCATCAACAATTGACATATCCTTGGTGACATAATGACAGTGTAGAGGAGAGGGTTACAAATGGCCACATAGCGGTCATAGGACATTGCGGACAAAATAAAAAGTTCACTACCAATGAAGAAAAGAAAGAAAGCTAGTTGCCCAGCACAAAAATAATAGGAGATTGTATTTTGATCCACCACAAAATTTACTAACATTTTGGGGCCCACGGTTGTAGAATAGCCAAGGTCAGTGAGAGCCAGATGTCTGAGAAAAAAGTACATGGGCGTTTGCAGCCTGGAGTCCACCTTGGTGAGGATGATCATGCCCAGGTTGCCCACCACCGAGATCACGTAGATGATGAGGAACAGCCCAAATAACGGAGCCTGCAGCTCAGGGCGGTCTGTGATGCCCTTCAGAATGAACTCACTCACCACTGTGAGGTTGCCTTTCTCCATCCAGGTCTATCAGGAAACCTATTCTAGAGAAAGACATAATTTAGCACAGTTAATAGATTTCAACTCTTACTACCTGGGGGACTTTTTTTGAAGTCTAGTGCAGATAAGACACTTGGAATATTTAAATTTAAGTACTTATTTGAGTACAAGTATAAGTAAACAGATAAAGAGGAATGTGAATCAGTAGTTCTTTTCTAGGCAGATTTTGTTCACAAAAGAGCATTATTTACTCTCTAGAGATATTTTGGTTGTCTCAACTAGGGGTGAACTGCTACTGACTTCTAATAATAAGAGACCAGTATCTCTGCATGGTGATACATGCTTTTAATCCCAGGACTTGGGAGGATGAGACAGAAGGATTGCAGGTTCATGGCCAGACACAGCTACTTCGTGGGGCCCTCTGCAACTTAGAAGACCCTTTTTCAAAATAAAGAATAAAAAATAGTGCTGGGGGTGTAGCTCAGAAGTAGAATGCCCCTGGGTTCAATCCCCAGTACACCCTAAAATAAATAAATAAATAAAAATAAGAGACCAGTTAAGTGCTAAACATCCTATTATATTTGATATTTAGTCCAAGGGATACCCACATGAATAACACTCTCAGGTTGAGAATGTCGGACAATTTTAGACAGAAAGATAGGTAAATAGATACGTATGCAGATATATAGAAATAGATTCATAAAACAAAAATAAAAAATAAATACTATTTTATTTTAAATAAGTTAATTATTTCATTGCTTTTAGAATCATTTAATAATTATATTCAATAATATAACATAATTCAAATTATGATTACATAATAAGAAATTTTGATGACAATTTCCAAAAATGTATACAATTTCCTACTTCAAAATATTGTCCCTTGTTCACATATGTCATTATCAACTTGTACCTAACAAAGACGTATGCTTACAATGCATGATTATTACAATAAAAAATAAATAAATAAATAAAAAGAATGTACACTAGAAATAAAAATATATTGTCACTTAAAACACTTTTATAAAAAGATGATATGGATTAAACTTTTGACAAACTTGATAAATATTGGACAGATGTATGAAGGAAAAATACGAAAACACATCACCCTGGAAATTGTCTTTTTAAGAAGAAACAAACCAGAAGTAAAATATATGTTGATATGTTGAGATATACTATGTTATACATTAACTTAGTTTATATAATGTTTACTGTAGGCAAGTAATTTATCTAAATGTCTATCATTGTGTACAAAACAGATACTTCCTTTCAGAACGGCTTAGAAAGATGTAGGGTTATTAATTGATTCTCTATGACTCTATTTTCTGTAAATAATTCTCAAAGGTATGTACATATATATTTTCATTTTTATTTGATTTTTTTGAGGTACTGGGGATTGAAACCAGAGGCCTTCCACCTCTGACCTACAGCCTATGCCGTTAGTTTTAATTTTGAAACAGGTTCTCCATAGCTTGATGTGTCATACTACTTGCTGAGGCTATTTTTGAACCTGCAATCTTCCTGTCTCAGTCTCTCAAGTACTGGAATTATAGACTCCAGTTTACCACCACACCTGTTTTTTTTTTTTAATTTTTAATTTTAATTTGGTGGCTTGTTTTACCTGAGACAGGTTTTCCTTACATGTGTATGTATGGATTATTTTGCAGCCTGATTTCACTTCTTCGTCTGGTTTAAAATAATGAATATAGATAATGAAATAATATAAATAATGAATAATGAAATACAGAAACGGAGTAGAACATTCAAAAATTTCCATTCTGTATTTATATACTGTGCTTTATTTGTTACAATTAGAAAAATCAGTGCACTATTATTTTAGATTACATATCTTTTACCATTATATAAATTAACTTAAAATACTCTTCTTCTCTGAGCACTTTCATTATAAATGAGATGTCCTTGTGTATAGCAAATCATTCACTTTATTGTCACAGAATCTGAGACAGTGAGGAAAATATTCCATGTGTATAAAGGGGTATGATGTTTTAAAAAATGTTTGAAAGCCAGGTGTAGTGGTGCACTCTTGTAATCCCAGCATTTTGGAGGCTGAGACCAGAGGATCTGGGTTCATGGCCAGCCTCAGCTATCTAGTGGGCCCTCCGCAACTTGGTGAGACCCTGTTTCAAAATAAAGAATACACAATAGGACTGAGGGTATGGCCCAGAGGTAGAAAGCCCCTGAGATCAATTCCTAGTACTGCAAAAAAAAAAAGTGAATTTTATGATAAAATTTTAAATGTTCAGCTGGAGATGGTAGTGTGCACCTATAATTCCAGAGATTCAGGAGGCTGAGGAAAGAGAGCTGCATGTTCAAGGCCAGCCTCAGCAATTTAGTGAGACCATCTCAAAAAAAAAAAATAATAAAAAATAATAATAATAATAATAATAATAATAAAATAAAAAAGCCTTGAGATCTCAGTTGTGGAACCCTGCTGGGTTCAATCTCCATTACCGCAAAACTTTTTATATGTTCTACCTTGAATAGAACTTGTATTATGTTATACATCATTAAAAGAAAATAAAATACAATTAAAAATAAGATATACATGGAGAGTTGAATATGTTTGAAAATCTCCATGCAATAAGGACACAAGAATTTCATACAAATATAGTAGAGAATATTATGCATATAAATAAGTATATAACCAAATGAAATGTATATGAACATCTCCAATAACAGAGAAATTATAAATAAAAGGTATAGTATACTAGCCAGTGCAAGACATCTTAAAGTTAGATAATTAGTACTGATGTAAAAGGTTGTGAACAATAATTTTCCTAAAAAAAGAATGGAAACAGAAATGGCTAACTATATAGTGAAAATCATAATGACAGCCATTTGTATGTAAGCAATAAGCAAAAAAATGAAATCAGATAATCTTGCAATACTACATAGAAGGCTATTTACAAGTAATTTACATTTAATTCACACAAAATATGTCTTATGTGGTTGTGGCAACCTTATATCCTTCCCACCCACACACTTTTCTTATATGAAATACAACAAAATATCATATTATGATATTAGAGAAATACTCTGTACAAAGCAGCAAGAAACCACTTAGATTTTGTATTTTGTTGTTTTGCTTTGGTTTGCCTGGCAAACGTGAAGTATTACAAAATATTGTGCACAGGGTTAGTACTAATATTCTGATGAGATAACGATGTCCCCTTTACCTGATTTGAAGTTCAGTGGAAAGAACCAAGCTGCTTTCTCACAGTTTACTGATCTTTACTGAATACTAAAGCTTATTTTTTAAAAATCTATACTCTGAGAAAAAATTTAGTCAGAACCAACTGCATAAAAATGAAAAACATTTAACTATTGCCATAAAATTGAATACTTATAGGCTTTCTGATATTTAAAAGTGCTTTTTATATCTCAGTATATTTCCTTATCAAGAGATCAAGAATGAATCATTTTCATGCATTTATCTACATAATTCTAAATGTTGAGTTATTTTTGAGAAAAGAGCATAGAAGCCACTAAATACCTAAATATTTGAAGGACATTGAGAAGATATACTTTATCTCTGCTGTTTTAATTTCTTTAATTAAAAAAATAAGTGTATTTTTGTTTATACTTCATCTTCTCTCCTTTTGTTATCCTTTACTTATACAATAAATGTATACCAAAATATTTTCTCAGCACACAAATTATACATATTTTTCAAAGATATTTATGAACATTTACCTCTTAGTTGAAAATATTCTAGAAGTAGTATGAAGGGATAAAAGAGAGAATTTATTGCTGCTGAGATATTGAGGAAAACTAGAAAGCACTGACACTAAATAAAAAATGATCACTTATTTAAGGTGGCAATGTCAAAGAAAATGTGATAATTTCTGTAGGTACTGGAAAAATAGGACAACACATGAAACCTTCTGTCTTTTTTTTACCTGTAATGAAACCTTTCTCTTGATTTCCCCATGTATTTCTTGACCTAGCACTTTATAGGACAATTTATACATTATTTTCTTTTCAAGACTCTCCCTGAGGAGATGCCAAGGAACTAGTAGATCATCCCTATAGCATTTGAATGCTTAATTAAATGCCTGGAGGTTGTCCACTAATTGTTAGGAGCAATTCATATTCAATTTTGACTTCATCATAGGATATACAAGTCCACATCGGATTTTGTCCAAAAGAATTGGAATTAGAATCGCAAAGTGGTATTAGTACTCTCATGTTCATTGCAGTACACAAAACAACCAAAATATTCATTCATAGATGAGTAGATAAATAAAATATGGTAGATGCAAACAAGAGAATATCATTCAGCCTTTAAAATTTGGCTCCTGCATTTTGTGATAGCATGGATAAGCATGGAGACCACTATGCTAAATAAAATAAGCCAGTCACAGAAGGACAAATACTGCATGATTTCATTTACATAAGTTATAAAAACACTCAAATGTATAGAATCAGAAAATGAGATGGTGGTTGCAAAGAGTTGGGGTTTGGGAGAAATGAAGATTTGGTAATACACAGACATGGAATCTCAATTATCCCCTCAAATGTCCAAGAAATCTACTTTAGACATTGTGCTTATAAACTGTAATTATTTTACATTTTAGATGCTTAAGAGTATAATAGATACAATTAAAATTTTTAAAAGGAATGAAGTTCCCATATTTCTAAGATAGTTTTGAATCTTGAAAAAATCATTAACTTTTCTTCCTCTAAATTGTCCTTGTCAGATATTTTTGTCATAGCAACAAGAAAGCCAATACAAGAAGAAACTACCTAATGGATACTTTGTAGTGATGGAAATTTTGTAGAGCTAGACAGAAGTGATAGTTCTCCAACAGTGTGAAAGTAAAAATTGCCAGTACACCATTTCACTTCAAATTAGAATATTGAATTTTATGACATGAGTTTTACTTCAATGAAGTATTTTCCTATCAAAATTATATTTTATTCTACAAAACTTCTTGAAATAAAGTACTTTTGATAGTCAAATATTTTATTTTTCAGCAAAGAAACATTTAGTTGAAAGTAAAAATCAATGACATAATAGCTGCAAGCACATTTTATACCTCTCGTGAAGAGGGAAACAGAAAATTATATTCAGTGTAGAGGTAATCATGCAATTGCTAAGGTGAAGCAAATTTACCAAGATTTGATACCATTCCTCCCATCACGGACACATAAATATGTATCAGAATTTTAAAATGATTCTTATGATATGGAGAAAAATCTCTGGAGCTTTACAATATATTTTTCTTTCCAAATCACTTGTCTGCATACCATACCTGTCTCTTTTATAAAATGGCTAGTTATGAGCTTATCAAGGTCTTAAAACCCTTATAATGAATAACAGCAATAGAATTTCTTTCTGGGGTACAAGCATGATGGTAGTTATTATGTTGGTTTTAACAAGGACAGCATAACAAAGTCAACATCTAACTTTAAGTGGCAGAATGCTGTTTATTTAGCTAAAGTTATATGAAAATATTTTAATTTCATATAAATATATAACTGCAAGAGGTAATTGGAATTTTTCTAAGAGGTGAGAATTATATTAAGAAAACAACTTTCTATCATTGATCCTATGGTTCCACTTATATAACTATGTGTAAGAGCTGTCTACACTGTATTAACTAAACAAATAAGAAACATTATTAACTATTATATTTACAGATGGTATTGCTGTTAGCCATATGTGGCTGAAAAGCTAAATAATCTCATAAATATCCTCTTTTACTGAGCTACATTTCC
>PVLC010017151.1:0-34364 GCA_004027655.1 Graphiurus murinus
TCAATCCCCAGTACCGCAAAAAAAAAAAAAAAAAGAAAAGAAAATCAGCTATCTGCTTGTTATTGTTATTCCTGACATTTCAAACTTTTAGAAAGTTCTTTTGAGAGAAAAATATAATTTTTCATACACACACACACAAGTATCTTATCTGACTAACAGTGGTTTCTTCCAAACATTTGTTCCTAAGCCAAAAAAGTGGACCTTGATTCCCCTGGAACATTTCCTTGACCATATAATCTTTCTGATTGCATATATATGAACACTTTATTATGTTGCTGACCTCAGTGAGCTGAAATAGGCAATTAATTTTCTTTTAATCCCAAAAGTGGACACTTATTCCAGGTTAAGAGAGGAAAATATATTGTAGTCATATAACAATGAAGTTTATACTGCTCTCCAGGTTTCTGCCCAAGGCAAATTAGTCTGCACTATTCTTTCATTCTATTAGGACACAATGTTCTTTCTTCAAGTGGTACAAATATTCCAGAAGAACATGGGGTCCTGGAAACAGCAGTGATCCTCAAAGCACAGGACTCTTATACATCATTTACTCTCCAGCTTCCATCTTCTATACCAGCAAAGTACTGGGTTTGACCCCCACCCTTTATCCAGCTTCATGCTAGAGCTATAGGGTTAAAAAATCACAAGCAATTTACAATGTCCTTCTTTCCATTGCTGGTGCAGAGCCTCAGAAAGAGATATCCTTCTATGTGACCTAACCAACATCCCCACCTAACTGAGGGCAGAGCAGAAAAGTTCCATAGTATAACTCTCTGATGTCTAAAACATTCTAAGTTCAAAGGGCCACAACCCCTTAATCACAATCTACCCTGCCTTACAAAGACAGTTAAGAGGATGGTGGATTATCCCTTACTTGGGACTCAAGATAAGATCCAGAGGGACCATGGATGAAAGAGAAAGATTTGTTCCTTGAAAATGAACTTCCCCTGCTCATTGACTCTGATGGATTACACTTTAGAAGAGTAAAAAGAAAAGGCCTTTCCTCCTTTTTCTTTCTGTCTCTTTCACTTAGAACACCCTGGCTACAAGGGAAATAATCGATAAATAGAGTTTCCAGCCAAACGTAAGGGGATAAACTAGTAAATGCTAAGCTTTGGAGCATTAAGAAGGCTCATTGTGCAGCTTCAGAACAATTTCCATGTCATTAACTCTAACTGCTCCCTCCACCAATGGGACCGACTGTCAGGAACAGCATCAGCATTATTTTGCTTTCCACTCTCTGGCATGACAACAACAACAATATAGCAATAACGATGAAGATGCCACTCTCTGCATATATAACATGAAAATACACAGAGTTTATTTACAAGCCAGTTGACTGTATAAGCTCCATGAAGGCAGGAGTCAAGTCTGTCTTCTGCATGTCCCCCAAAGCCTGTCAAAATACCTGGTTAATACATGTTTGTTGAATAGAAATATCTTACTTAATTGTCAGAAAGCAATGTCTTCCAAAGTAGACTATTTGTTCCATTTTACAGAAAACGAAACTGAGACTCGGGAACATAAGCAGGGTGCTCAAGGTCACACAGCTATTAAGTTGTTGAGTCAGAAGCCAAACTAAAATCTTCTGATTCCAAATGTAGTGTAAATCATCCTATAGTGCCACCGAACTTGATGAGAATTACGTCATGGATAAGACAAGTAAGTAGCAAGACTAGCATGTCAAGACAGAGGAATAACTATGTCTCTGGACAAAAACAGCCAAATGGGGAAAAAAATCTAAAAATATAAGGTCAGATCACAATAAAAGTGCAGCAAGAAGTCAAGTTCAAGAGATTGGTCATTATTAATCAAATTATAGATCAGCCCCAATAGCCACATATTTCCTTGCACTTACACTCGAGAGACCCTTTTGTAAAACATTCACAGAAAAAGATCGATACCTCTCTGGAGGTAAGTGGCATAAATTATGTCTCAACATATACACCACAGGAGTTTTACCGTGTGTTGTATACAGTAATTGCGTTTTATAGATGGCTGTGGAAAGCTTCAGTCCTCATTGATTTTGATCATAAACTAAAAGGCGACAAAAAGAAAAGAACAGCACTTTAGATGAAGAAGTCAGTCAGCTGAAGCTGCAAAAGAAAATGAAAATTTGGCATGCTGAATGTGATCAATTCATGTTTCTTGGAAAATGAATGTAGATATTTCAGGGCTTTCATTATGAGTTGGTAACAGTACTTGAAAAGTACCCCGAGAATCCTTCTTCCCACCAACAGTCAGTGGTGGTGTCTATCAGCAGGATTTAAGGCCACAGGAAGCCAGCCTAAACCTAAGCTGTAGCCCTTTCTAACTTTCCGCACTATGATTACCATCAGAATGGCTTGTGAACCATGTTCGCTGAATAAGTGTCTTTTTATTATTGCATTTAATGTGTCTTTGGGATTTACAGTCAAAATCAAATGCAGATTGTGATATAATCTGGGATCATCAATGTGTTGCTGCCATTTCTAAGTTCCAGGAGCCTATTTTCCAAGTATTACTCTTGATTTCCTTCATTTCTTCATGCCCTTCACAGCAAGCAATTCTGAAGGGATGTTAATGCAGCATAACAACTCTTTACCCTTTTTCAAGGCCAATTTTGCAATATGGGCAAAATGATTGGAAATGGAGTCCTGAAAATGCTGAAACCATCTGTCAGGGACTCAGTTAAGAAGATCCACGCTGTTTCACAGCCAAGGATGAGGATAAATTATGCCTGGCTGGAAATGTCCAAAGCAAGTGGATTCCCATTCAAGCTCACTGGGATAAATTACAAAAATTTTTATTATCCATTGCTCTGGTAAAATCACACTTTCAGATGTAATAACCAGCAAGCTACACTGATCAGAAACAGGGCAAATGGTGAACATTAGCAGAAAAAAAATGACAGAGGGGGATTTCTAAGAGCAAAAAATAATCCAAGCAGGTGTCACTAAAGAAAACTACAAGTTTCTGTCAAAATGTCTGTGGACTGCCGGGAATGGTGGCGCACACTTGTAATCCCAGTATTTGGGAGGGTGAGACCAGAGGATCCGGGTTCAAAACCAGCCTCAGCTACTTAGTGAGGCACTCCGCAAATTAGTGAGACCATGTTTCAAAATAAACATAGGGCTGGGGGTATAGCCCTGAGGTAGAATGCCCCTGAGTTCAATCCCCAGTACCACAAAAATAAAATAAAATGTCTGTGTACTTATTTACATTCATAGACACAATCCTGTGAAATGTTCCTGAGCATTTTTTTAAATAACCTTGTTAATATTTAATCACAAGCTCCAGAAGTACTTGGATAATACTTATTCATGAAATGTATTAGGTAAAATATTAAAGAACTGGAGGGTGGGGCTATTGTGATTAAATTATATAGCTTGGGTGTCGAGCTTTAGAATAAGTTAAACACTCTGCCTCCTTCCTCCCTTAAATATTTATTGCCATTTTAAAACTATTGGCATGTTATATGAAAAAAGTGCTTCTCACATTGTATAACACATATTTTATGCTAGGAAACACTGGTAGTCAAAACGTTCCCGCAAATGTTGGAACTAATCTGCTTCACAGGAAACCATCCTCCAGTTACAAGTGTAGCACCACTTAAGATGAACCATCACTTCCAAATGCCCTCACTCATTTAAGAATCCTTTCTATGATGTACCAAATAGACAGTCAGGCTACAAAGTCATGATCAGTGTGTAAACATGCTAGAAAAGTAGCCTGTAGACTATAACTACAAGTGACCCCTGTTTCCCCTCCCCCGACCTCCTACTAAAACATTGGAATCAACATGATTGAAAGCTAGTCCAGCAATTTTTGTACTAATTAGATTATTATTCATGTGCCTTTTAATTTCTCCTGTGTTTTTAAAATTATTATTTAGTCTTAATCTAAAATACTGCCAGTGATTTGGTTAATGTTCCACTAAATAACATTTATGAAAACCTTTTTTACTAACAGAAAATCACTTAAAAAGAAAAAAATGTGGCATTTGACTGTACAAATCAAGCACAAGCCTTGAGAGATGTTACCAAAAAAAATGAAAATTAAGTCAGTAGGATACCAAGGGGACCATCTAAATCTGGGCCTCAGGAACTCCACAGTCTCTGGTTTTTCCAATGAGGACACAACAGAACTAAAGTGCTGGAGAAAACAAGATGGGTTTGGGCTTCATTAAATCAAAGAGCTGGTTACCCAGAACCAGGCTGTCAAATCAAACTATAATCCAGGAAAGCTATTAAAATTCGGGTAAATCCTCCTGCCTCAACTATCTAACAAATCTCTGAACCTAAAGCAGATCTGAGTTTATAGGTGCAGATTAAGTATTCATCTATAAAGCTGAAGGATCTAGAGATGGTGGCACACACCTGTAATCCCAGTACTTGGGAGGCTGAAACAGGAGGATCACAAGTTCAAAGCCAGCCTCTGCTAATTTAGTGAGACTCTTAGCAACTTGGCAATACCGTCTCAAAAATAAAATAAAATAGAACTGACATTGAAGCTCAGAGGTAGAATGCTCCTGGATTCAACCTCTAGTGTCCATGAATGTACCCATGTACACATACACACACACACTAGAAATTTAGGGTAAGTTGAGGCAGATCCTCTTACCAAGCCACTCATAACATAAATAAGCCACAAATATAAGTGGTTTGGTCAACTGGAATACCAATGCGAAAATATTGAGCTTTTCTTCCTAACTGTGGACTTTTGATGAACAATTGTTTTCAAAGGGGTCAATGCTATTTAAGAGAATATTCAGTCTCATTAATTCATGAGCATAGGAACTCATAAATGAATCAACCATGCAAATACAATAACAGTGCCACCCAATCAACCATTAGTCCTAGTAAGACCTCCAGGGGTGTTGGAAGTACTAAAGATTAGAACAACTCTAAGCTATCCATGTGATGTGCCTGGATATGGATCACACACAATAAGTTTTAGTCCCTATATCTTACTTCATTATTGCAGTTAGTGGTTTGATTCCTGTATTATGCCTCCAAAGTTTTTTGAAACTGGAACAGATAGTTATGTGATATAATAAAAACTCAGACTCTCTAGAAAGAAGAAGAGTCCTATTCTATATGGAAGTCCACCTACTCTCCAAAAAGTCCCAACTGGAGCACTGAAGGAGGAAAAAAACATCCCTCAGCAGACAGGTCAACTCCACCCCAGCACACAGGGAGACAAATGGAGCTGAGGTTTGGCCCTCGCATCTCAGAAACTGCCAATCACCTGAAACCTTCTTAGGCATGAATCCTGAAGCTACATCCCATGTTTTAGAACTCCATATGTTGCAATCACAAATGCAAGGAACCAAAATGTCTCTAAAAGATTTGAGTCTGAAAACTATCCAATTAGAATCAATCCTGAAAGGTTACAAAGACTCACTACCAAACTCAAAGCAGAGTGGTTGAGGTTCAGTATGAAACTAAAAGTTGAATGACCCATCATTGTGGAATTAATATCAACAGCTATTATTTATTGAGTTACTACTATCTGCCAAGAACTGTGTGAAATATAATAAAGAGATTATCTCATTTAACATCCATAACAGATGTGAAAACCCAATCTCGAGTTACTCCAGGTTGCATGGCTAGTAGATGATTGACCTACATCAGAGATGCCTCTGTGAAAGGAAACATGAAACAGATATGTCATCCATTCACTTTTACAAGACCGAAAAAAGATGCAAATTAGAATAAAGCATAAAATGAACATTTGTGTAGCTTCTGATAGCACAGAAGTGGCCACAGTTGGAGAAAGTATACAAAGCTAAGAGACATGAGGCTTGAGTTTTAGTCATTTTTACTTTCCTTTTGTGAGGGAAGGGGGGTTCTGTGTATAATCTTTTTTAATATACTTTTATTGGTGCATTTTAATTTCACACCATTATGGAGTTCAAAGTGATAAGGACATGCATGCACACAGCACTGGTGAGCTTCCCTCCCCCCAGCTTCCTCCCCACTCCCTGCCGTCCACCACACACGATATTGAGATTGGCATCAGTAATTTCACATATGTACATAAGTTCAGTGGCAGTGCTTCCTTCATTGATTCTCCCTCCCCCACAAATCCAGCCTCCTCTAGATCTCTTCCATTGCTCCACTGGAGTATCTTCTCCATTATCTAAAGTCTCTGTTGTATATCAATTACTTCCTAGCTTCTGAATATGAGAGAAAACATATGCCTCTTCGCTTTCTGAGATTGGATAATCTCAGTTAACATAATGTTCTCCAGGTCCGTCCATTTTCTCGCAAATGACATAAATTTGTTTTTTATTGCTGAGAAGAATTCCATTGTGAGTATATTCCATAATTTTGTAATACATTCATCTGTTGATGGACATCCTAGGCTGTTTCCATATTTTGGCTATTGTGAATTGTACTTTCTACAGGAATAATAGCTTCATATTTTTAAGAAAATCCACTGAATCAGTTTAATCTCTAGAGTTAACCAGTCATTAAGTGATTGAATGTCCTAAGTATTAAAAAGAAGTCATTACTATTTGTTTTTGAAGCTTGATATCACAACTAATGTATGATTTATAAACTGATAGATCACATTTTAGTAGTACATAGATATATAGTATGTAATATATTTAGAAGGCAGCATAGTATAGAATGGTAGGAGAAAAAGGATAGTAGTTCCCGTGATGGGCTAATACTTTCCATGCAGTATCTTCATAGCCCTATTAATTAGATATTATTACTATTAAACCAAAAAAAGGACTATGGGGGAAAATTAATGAATAAAGGGACTATCCTAATTGGTTTATAATCCAGTGATAGAGCCTAATATCATCTGGTGACACCCACCTAACCATTGACCCCCTAAACCCTATAATAGTCCTTTAGAGTTCATTTGTAACGTTTAATTTAATGTGACCCTTAAAATTCTACAAATGAGGAAATCAAGTTTTGGAAATCTAAATAAATTTAATCAGGTGGTGGCATCTTCTAACAGTGAACTCTGAGCTCTTTCTTCTGCCCCACACTGTCCCAATCTCCCACAGTCTCATTCCAAACAGGGAAATTTTCCTTATTAATTTAACTGCAAAATTTTATTCTCTAAGGCTTTCTCTTTTGAGTAAAGTTACTTCTTTCAGATAAAGCTAGTGAGTAAAGTTAAAATATTTATATGTGAAGAGACCTGGAAGTCTTCCACAATGATTAAAGAGATACAGTACCAATTTATAAGAAGTGCTCTACTTATTGAAGTAGAGTAAACTGGGAAGACAAGAGAAAAGCAACCTAATAATGGATCTACCACTATAGATTCCAGTGAGTTGTATTAAGGAGAAAGAGAAGGAAACAAATACAAACTACACACTTGGGAGATTATATATTCATTCAACAAATACTTATTGAGTAATTATTACATCGAAGGTACTCTGCAGTGGTAAATAATATATGCTCAAGTCCTTATTCTCATGTTCATAATGTCTGATCATGGAAAATAGACATCAAACAAATAAGCATTTAAAATAAACTGTTAGTTTTAAGGGATAAGGCAGGAATAACAAAAGGTTTGTAATTTAAATGAATAAGAGGAGTCAGATGTGATGGTACATACCTATAATCCCAGTACTTGTGAAGGTTTAGAAGGAAGGATCACAGGTTAGAGGCCAGCCTCTGAAACTTAGCAAGACTCTTGGCAGCTTAGCAAGACCCTCTTTCAAAAATTAAAAAGTAAATGTTTAAGGGTTGAAGTGCAGCTTAGATATAGAATGCCATTAGGTTCAATCCTCAGTACAAAAAAAAAAATGAGAGATTCAGAAAGGTTTAACTAAAGAAATTATTGAGAATTGAAGAAATAATAGAAATTAACCAGATCAAGAATAATGGGAAGGAGTATTCAGATAGAAATAACTGCACACCAACAAAAATGCTAAAATCAGAAGGCCAAGAACTGAAAGAAAGATGGTAAAGCCAGGCAGAATGTTGAGAATAGATTGGGAAAGTACAAGGTGATTTTGGAGAGGCAGCAGGAGCTAGATTCAGGGTATAGTGCATGTATTATCTCAGTGAGGCAGATTTGTATTATGTCCTGCTTACAGATGAGAAAACAACAATTCAGAAATTTAAATGCCTTGCCTAAGTTCAGACAGCTGGTCAGTGGAAAATGCAGTTTTCTTTAAAGAATAATGTATTTTTGGAGGGAATATTCCTTCCCTTTCTTATGATTACTAGAAGTATGGTAATCCACCAGCACAAAAGGCTGGCCTCTCTCTACTCCCACAGAGAATGCACATTAATTCAATAGGTGACTTTTTATCTATCTATCTATCTATCTATCTATCTATCTATCTATCTATCGGTGCATCATATTCATATATCATGATGAGTTTCAGAGTGACAAAGGCATACATGCATACAGCACTCAGCAAGCCATCCCCCAGTTTTTACCCTACTCCCTCCTTCCCCCCACCTCCTGGTGCATGACATTTTGATTGGACATTACATTATCATGTCCATTGAAGTGACTCCCTCTTCAAATCTTCCTACCCTCCTCCTGTCTCTCTCAGTTAGATCCCCTCCCTCACTCCACTAAGGTTTTTTCTCCTTTGTCTAGAGTCCCTCCTGTTCTAATCTCTAATCTTCTAATCTCTCCCTAGCTTTTGCATATGAGGGAGAACATCAGACCTTTCCCTTTTTGTGACTAATTTCACTTTACATAATATTATCCAACTCCATCCATTTCCTTGCAAATGGTATCATTTTGTTCTTCTTTATAGCTGAGTAGAATTCCATTGTGTGTATATCCCATAATTTTGTAATCCACTCATATGTTGATTGATACCTAGGCTGGTTCCACAATTATGAATTGTGCTGCTATGCATTCAACAGGTGACTTTGATATACAGTCAGACCTAGGCCCTTCTTCCTCTCCTTCACTTCTTTGTAGAAGTATACAGTCTTCTCTGATCCTTCAGGATGCCATTTCGCTGCACAGGACTGATGAGAACTTTGCCTAATTCTGTCTTCAGAATAAAGGAGTCTACTTGCAAGCAGACAAAAGGCACAGTCTCTGAAATCAATTTTATCAGAAATAAAAGTATTTGGGGGCTCATTTTCCTAATATTCTTCAATTGGCTCAAACACAAGTATGTAAATAAGTGTAAGTATTTATGGGGCCACCTAAAATCCCTTCATAGATGTATATTTTAAAAATCTAATGAGTAAATCTTTTTCTAGGCATTCTATCCTAAAATTTCAAGCTGGAAATGTAAAACCAGGTAGACTGAAACTGAGATTAATAACCAAGGTCAATGCTAGATGAACACCGCTAATATTCAATCCACAAATGGCCCTGGTAGCTGCTGTGCTTGTTTTTGTGACATTGATTTGAGCTTATCAACCCTAGCTTCCTCTTCATTTTCACAGAGGGTCCTAATCAATAGCTAAATCTAAAATACTCTCATCAGGAAAATAGTTTGCAATTATTGCCTCCTGTACTCTATCTTTGATATGTCACTTGAAATGTGTTAGCCTGAATTTTAAAAATAAGCATTTTTTAAATACTATATTTAAGACACAAAAAACATCTCCAATGAAACAGTAAGTCTTTTGAGCCCCCTCACTTCATAACCATAGTATTACATCTCTAGCCTCCTTGCCTCTACCCCTACCACCTCCACAAGAGGATGGAATCCTATAGGTTCTGGAGAAGGACAGGGGAGATCTTCAGTCCATTCTTCAATGGAGCAGGGAGAGAGAATGAGAAACTAGAAATGCCTCACACGAACTTGTGAAATCTCCATGAGCAGGACACTTTAAAGGATGAGTTAACAGGTTTTTATGTAGTTTGGCTTTGGTTTGGGGATTGGTGTCTTAACAGGCATACTGCATGCTCACAATTATCTCACCTATAATTGTTCCTTTGATGAGAAACTTACTTATTTATCTAATAAGTTGCTTAAATGATGGTGTCTATTTTTAAATATAGCATGAAATGATGAGGGTAAAAATACCTTTGTGGGAATTTGATCCCCCTGAAAAGTGAAAAAGTCCATTAATGAATGATATAAAAATTTTTCTGGGTGAAGGAAACCATAACTTTTATGAAAGGAAATAAAAAGTTAAATACAAACATATGTGTCTATTTTCATTGTTTTAATAGTAGAAAGCATATTTCTAATTAAATCCTATGCAATACTGATATATGAGTGAGATACATAAAAGAGACTGTGCTAAATCATGTGGGAACATGGTATGCAAAGGCCTGCCTATTTAGCTACTTCTTTGTTTTTTGGTTTTTGGGGGTTTTTTTTGTTTGTTTGTTTGTTTGTTTGTTTGTTTTGCAGTACTGGGAATGGAACCCAGGGACATTCTACCTCTGAGCTACATCCCCAGCCCAATTTTTTAATGTCACTCATCTAATTTATCTTTCTAGTTTAATAAATATAGATGGTAGAACCCAAACTTCAAATATGTTATAAGTAATTAGTCACAGGTCAAAAATACAAAACCAGATCCCAGTCTACCACTATTTTATAGCACTATTCATAATGGAAAATTTAGGTTCTCACTTAAAATATCTAGAACCTCATAATTTGTATGAGACTAGGATATAGGAAAGCAGAAATTTGCAATATGTTATATTGCAAACAGCTTACATGTGTGTCATATTAGGCAGTTGGCAAATGAGTCTTGTTTATTCCTGCATATTAACAAGATGCGACATATTTAAAACAAATGTTCAGATAGAGTCAGATGAGGAAAGCCTTGTTTCAAGGACATCAAATGGCTGGTGGAGCCTTAGTTAACTGGTAAGAGGCAGAACTGGGACAAGAACCCAATTCTAAACATTCTATCTGAGACTCCATTTAATAAATACTTGGGAAATGCCATATAATGAATCTCTTGGCCACTACCCACCACTGTCACTCCTAGCAAAGATAGTGAGCAGGATTCAGGTTGTGAGCTAACTTGTGAATTGGCCATATTTACCAGTAATTCAAGGTTGACCACAGATTGAGCAGAAAGGAATCAATGACCAAGAGCAATGTCAGCTGCCTTTGGCACAGGAGGAAGAAGTGGAGGCGTGTCTGTCAAATCTTTACCATCACTGATTCAAAATGCCAAAAATACAGAACAGACAAAAAGGCTGAAATACTCAGACTTAAATCCCAAGCTAGGCCAGCCTAGCTTTCACTTTAAGTCCCATATCTGCCAGTGTAGGCCGGGGAAGCCCAAGAGAGAAACTAAAGCCCCCAAAGTCATATAAACGGTAAATGCTTCCAGATATTTCCCTGGCCTCTGCAGCTTCCTGCTAAAAACAGAAGAAAGTAGGCCTGCCTGAAGGAGATTTGATTGTGCAGGAAATGGACTTTAGAAAGGGAAATGAAAGCGCCCTCACTTCACTGAGACACAATCAGATGGCTGTGTTTGGGCACTGCTGACAGGGGCCAGATTCCGCATGCTCATTTGGGAAAGCCAGCGAAGCTCACGGAAACACTCTCCCCTGCAATTTAGCCCCAGCTGTTCAAGCTGAGGCTGCTCTTTAAAGTGAAGCAAACTGGTGAAAAAGCTCAAGTTCAGCAGTTTCACTCTGTTGGGCCAAAGCTTCAGCGTAGTCCCAGCCCACGGATTCTGCTACATTGGCCAGATGCTCAGGGCCTCCCGAGCCAGTCTTACAGGAAGCTCTGTCAAAAGGCAACGAGACTCCATGTGCATCGGGCCTAGGCCAAAATGAAACAGTCCAAAGGGGCATCGGGTCCTGGTCAGCCTGTTCTTCCAGCACTGAATCTGGTCTAGGCAAAAACTCCAGGGACTCCTGAAGCTGGAGTCATCAGAATTCACATTTTAAATGGGTTATTTAAACAAAATAACTTACTTTCATGATAGTAGATTGTCAGTTGCTGGGTTGTTTTGGGTTTTTTTTTTCCAATTTTGTTATATCATTTACTCTGAATGCTAACTTAAATGCTAACTTCATCCCCCGTAGATCTCTCTAAGTTACAAACAAACCCAAAAACAAAGCAGACAAGCCCACTATTTTGTCCTCTGACCTCTGTGTTTCATTTCATAGTGTTTACTTCATCTTCTAACACCCTCAACCTCTAAATCAAAACATCTTTTCTGATCACCAACAAATATTTTTATGGAAGTGTTTTTCTCTCCAAGATGATTCTATACCCATCCAATTTCTACTGCCACCCAATAAATGGTGTTTTGAAAAGGCCTCCCTGTGGCCTCATGCAAATGATTTGCCTCCAGCCTTCTGGAGTCACTCTGGCATTATTTCTGACACTGTGACACTGTTTATTCCACAGGAGTTCTGCAAAGAAAAAAGAGAAGTTGACCATTATAATCATCACTAGGTATTTTCTTTATTTTGAAAGATGTTGACCAAAAAAAAAGGAGACTCCGAATGTAGTTTCAGAAATGCCCATAGGTGTCCATGAAGAGACTACTATAGAGCTCATCAGACATGAACACACATAGAACATGTGGATTGTCATTCCTGAGTACTGATGTACCAGTGGAACCACGCTACTCCAGCTCTCCTGTCCAGTTTCTGTCAATAATTGAAGTGTCTGGAAGATAAAAGGAGCCTTACCATGAAATGAAAAAATAATTCCTTTAGAAACATCCATCTTGACAACAAAATGTGTGGCCCACGATTGCAAACACTTAGTGAATCACTGAGGAATAAAAGATCTAATATCCAGGACCACTTGAGGGGGAAGGGGGAATCCATCTTGAGCTATGTACAAGTCTTGGTGACTCATTTTTCTTCTTACAACTCCCAGGTGGTAAAGTTCACACAATGGATGGATAGATTAAATAAAGATCAGCTGTAGCTTCTGGAAAGTGCAGCTTCTGCAGGCATTGTTAGCAGCTATTCAAGGAGTGCCAAGACATAAGTAAGCCACTCAGGGCAGTGGTTTAGTCCACTGAGATTTATTGCCCAGTTCCCTGACACCAGATATTAGAAATTCTCAATAGTGACAACATGCCTATGTCACCTTGTTTTCCCTGGAGGCAAATAAAATACAAAGAAATTCTGGACTCCAAAAGGAAATAATGTCTGTTTTGAACCATGTCTATTCTCTGGTGCACTGTGCATATGTTTCTGTAAAGGCAGATTTGCCCTCTTTTGCTTCAAGTATCTTTGGGTTATAAAGAAGATTTTGAACCATATACATGACCAGAGAAAGGATTGCAAAATTTATCCAGGAGAAGAAATTTTTAAAAAATTAAAACCCATCCATTATTTTGTTACTCTTTTGTTTTTAACTTTTCTAAAATAAAACACATACAGAAAACTACACAAAATATATGCATAGGTGAATGCGTGATTATAAGCTGAACATCCTGCAATTGCCACCTGTGTCAAAATATAGACCTTTGCCATGCCCCAGGAAATCCTATCCATGTGCCCCATTCATACCTCAAACACCTCTCTCCTCCACAAATTACTTTCCCAACTTTTTCAAGCACCAATCACTTTTTATAGTGTTATCATATAAGTGTGCATTCTAAGGCATCATAGTTTAGTCTAGCCCATTTTGTTAAATTTGTAAATCTAATAAATGATTTAGGTCTCTTTTAACCCACAAGTTTCTCAGCTTTCAGCATCCCCATTCTTTTGTTGTTTGTTTGCCTTAAGTTTTATTTTTTTAAGCATTCAAGGAACAGGGGCAATCGATCTGCAAATTTTCCCACAGTCCAGGTATTATGACTGACATAGTATAATTCATTCTATTCTTTCAACCTTTGTATTTCCTACAGGTCAACAGCTGGATCCGGAATAATACAGAACTTTTTTTTTAACCCTTTCAATACTAAATCTATATTTTCTTTCTTCCATATGCAAAGCTCTGATGTTCAAAGATACATAGGATGCCAGGCATGGTGGCATACTGTTGTAATCCAAGTACTTGGGAGGCTGAGACAGGAGGATTGTAAGTTTGTAGCCAGCCTCAGCTACTTAGTGAGGCCCTCTGCAACTTAATAAGACCCTGTTTCAAAATAAAGAATAAAAAATAGGGCTAAGGGTATAGCTCTGAGGTAGAATGCCTCTATGCCTCTGGGTTCAGTCCCCAGTACAACAACGACAAAAAAGATACATGGGATGATAAAATTAGAAAATCACCCATTTATTTATTTTTCCTATACTACATGCATAATTGTCTAAGGATAATAATATCACCCCAATCTAATTAATAAAAGTAGTCTTTAAAAATTAATTTAAATATTCTTCCCCTATTTGTATATCCATTTTTATAGCTATTCTTGACCTGTATTTGATGAATGCACTGGTCCCTTCTAAACTTCATTTGATCTTAGTTCTACAAGTGACCATATGCTTAATGCTCATTACCAATTCTATATCAGTATCTCTTTTGGTTATCTTCATTGTCCAAAGTTCATTCTCCAGTATCAGTATTTTCCTTGGGAAAATCTCATGGAAACAACATTTTGGGATCATTTTATGTCAGGAATAGTCTGTGTCCTTCTTAAAGGCAGTTTTTCTAGCTATAAAAATCTTAGGCCAGCCGGGCATGGTGGCGCACGCTTGTAATCCCAGCATTCGGGAGGCTGAGACCAGAGGATCCGGGTTCACGGCCAGCCTCAGCTACCTAGTGAGGCACTCCGCAACTTAGTGAGACTCGGTTTCAAAAATAAAGAATAAAAAATAGGGCTGGGGGTATAGCTCGGAGGTAGAATGCCCCTGAGTTCAATCTCTAGTACCGCAAAAAAAAAAAAAAAAATCTTAGGCCCATATTTTCTTTCTTTGAATTTCATAAATAGATTATTTGATTTCCTTCTGGCACAAATAATTGCTGTCAATAAGCAGTCTGATGGTCCATGCTTGTAATCCTAGTATTTGAAAAGCTAAACCAGGAAGATCACAGGTTCGAGGACAGATAGCTTCAGCAACATAGCAAGACACTGTTTCAAAGTAAAAAATAAAAAGGGATGGGTGTGTAGTTCAGAAGTAGAATGTCCTGGGTTCAATCCCCAGTACCACACACACACCAAATGTGCAGCATGCAACACCTATAATCCCAGTACTTGGGAAGCTAATACCTCAGATTCAAGGCTAGCTTCAGCAATTTAGCAAGATCCTCAGCAACTTAGTGAGACCTGTTTTGAAATAAAAAATTAAAAGGGCTAAGAGTGTATCTCAGAAGAATGCCCCTGGGTTCAATCCTCAGTACCAAAAATAAAATAAAAATTAAAATGGTGGGAGTGTAACTCAGAGAAAACACATGTGGGTTCAATCCCCAGTGCATATTTATATGGAAAGATATATATATATACACCAATGAAAATCTAATTTTCTTTCACTTGACAAATTCACCTTCTGTTTTGTCAAATTTTACTGTAATATGTCTTGGCATTTAAATCTTTCAATATGTAACTTCAAATAATGTTTATTATGGGATAATTTTCTTGAATTAGTTTGTAGAATTTGTTCTGTTCTCTTGGTTTACTTCTCATGAAATTCCAATTTTACTTATGTTGGATTTTCTTTTCAAAAAATTTTCACATCTTCATTTCTTTTTTATTCTTAAAATGTTCCTCCTTCTTGCTTTATATTTCTTTTAATGTATTTTCTGCTATATTGATTCATCTTTATTTTTTATAGTTTTGTCTATTTCTGAACTTAATTTTCTTTTACCTCATCCTCTCATTTCTAAACAGTTTTTATTTTCATTTGATTGATCTATGTGTTAAGATATTTCTTAATGCTTTTGCTTCTTTTTATATAATATATAACAATCTTGATATTATTTTATGTGTATGTGTATGAGTGTGTGTGTGTGTGTGTGTAATTGAGGATTGAACCCTGGGGCTTTCTACCTCTAAGCTAGACCCCCAGGTCTTTTCTCTTTTTTTTTGTCTGTTTGTTTTGTTTTGTTTTGTTTTGTTTTGTTTTGTTTTGTTTTGTTTTGTAACAGGGTCTGGCTGGGTTGCTAAGAGTTTCACTAAGTTGCTGAGGTTGGTCCCAAACCTGCAATCCTCCTGTCTCAACCTCCCAAGTAGTAGGGTTACAGGCATATACTCACCATTCCAAGCTCAGTTTTGATTATTTTAGCCATGCTTTTCTGGTGGCTTGCAGGGGGTGGGGACGGCGTCAGGGAGACAATGACATGTTTTTGCAAATGCCCATACAAGGTAATTCCCAACTAAACATTCCAACTTCAACCTCAGAGAAATCTCCATCTACAATGTCTCTCTGTCATCATTCATTCACCCTTTTATTCATTCACCAAATGTCTAATGAGCACCTACTCTATGTGTAAGAATGAGATTCAAATTAGTATCAAGATTATTAATGATTATTATGACTAATGATTAATGAGACAGATATAGCCCAGCCCTTAACAGATTTACAATCTAATTAGGGGACTCAGAAAATCAAATAGAGAATTATAATGAAGTCCTGAAAGACACCCTCCTCAACCATTTTTTACTGTAATTTACACAAGGAGGGAAGAGCAATAGTGGCTAACAATGACTACTTTTCAACTCAGAAGTCATTCTCTTAAGGGTCCATCATATATTCCTCCATGTGACCCTGAAACAGCCACCCTCTCCACCACCATCAATGCAACAGGAAATGATTCCTATTATTAACCATTGGTCTAACTTAGGCACTAAAATGCCATTAAATCTAGATTTAGATTAAGGGGCCTATTGAAGGCTTGTGATAAAATTGGGCACACATGCATATTCCTTTTCAAATTGTATAAATCCCTCTATACTATAGTACAACAATAAGTTCTGCTAGCAAAAAGGTTAGAAGGACAGAAGAATTATTAGTTTTTCTTGGGTCATCCTCACATCATGGAAACATAGGTCCATTAACTGGATCCATAACTCAGCTTGATAATCGGGAATGAAGACCTACAGCTAGCCTCTGATTGCCTGCTTTCCAGCAATACACCTACAAAGAAATTAGGAAGGATGAATAGAATAAAGTAGAGAAATTTACTAAGCCTGGCAGATTAGCAGATCAGATTTCTATCTCCTCCCCCACCCTTGTATGTGAACTATAGAAATTTACTACCCTAGGTCACCTGCCATGGATGTACCTTTCTAGAGTTTTACCTGATATTGTTGTCTCCATTTTAAAACCAAGAGAAAAAGAAGGAATTCTTCATCTGATTTCTCTTCCAACTTCAAGACACAATGTACTTTAGGATACTATTTGACATACAAACAAACCTCAAGTCTCATAAAAATGCAACAACATTTGAACTGTGGTACCTTCCTTTGGGATAAAATTCCCAGCCAATCCTCAATGTGGAATAAAGATGGAGTGAGTGTTAGAAGGAAAGAACATTTGTGATCTGCTCGTGTAGTCAGCTCTTGGATGAATTCTACCTTGTTGTTAGATTTTAAGTGCAATGATAGATTTATTTTCTTTATTAACAGAAAGCATGGCTTTCATGACATACTACATAGCTAAGACAGAACAAATAATTAATGCATGCAATTGCATTTAAGGATGTCATATCACAGGAAATGTAGGGTAAAAATATCACTAAAAAGACAAAGAATAAAATTATAATAATGATTTTAAAACTACAATGGTAATGTATGTATTTACAGTCTTAAAAGGATTAAAAACAAGCTAAAACTTGAGTAATGTCAGTAAGGGGAGAAAATGAATTTGGCCTAAATTCAGGCAATGATTGAGTTAGAGCAAGAGGTTTCTGTAGGGAGGTGGCCAAAGGCCATGTCTAGGCTGGAGACAGAAGATACAAATCCAGGCCTGAAAGAATGTGAAAAGATAAGAAAAAGTAGGTCGGAGGCTTCAGGGAAGAAGGTAGACAGATGACAAAGAAAGACCAGGGCTTTCTCCTACAAATGTACACACTAAGTAAGTAACACTACTCAAAGTGTTGCTAAGAACAGGTGACACAGTCAAGGATTCATGAACTTCCTCTAAATACATACAGAATAAGGAAAGGAAATCAATTTAAAAAAAAAAAGGAGGGTCCATAAATGGATCCTGTGAGGGTCAGGTCGGATTGGGAACCAGGCTTCACATTCAAGAGCATCTACCCAGTATTTATACAACTGAAGTTTGGGGATCAACAAAGAAGGAGCCCTAGGAAAGAGAAGTGAAAGTAAAGAGAATAACACAGCACAGGAAAGTCATGACTCAGCAGCCTCCAAATCCAAGTGTCTCCTCATGAGCCAGGATGGCCTGCCACAATGAAGGGTGATGCCCAGAGCAGCACCTGGCTAGTGGCCTCCCTGCCCTAGCACCTGCTTTGTCCACACCCAGGCCCAATCTGGGTCGTGCATTCTGCTCACCCTGGGAGAAAGTACCTGGAAGAACCAGCTTGATAATGTGTCCATTTTGAAATCCAACTAAGAGGGAAGAAAAACTAAGTGGGAGGTGGAAGATACACTAAAGATTAAAGAGGCAGGTGAGAAAGTGGGGTTGGAAAAAGGAAAAATGAAAAAAGATAGAACTGGATGAAGTAAACTAGGAGAAAAATAGTGAAGAATTAGAGCTGGGTTGAGTCAAACCCTGTGAGCTACTATGCAACTCTGAAAATCATGTTTTCTAATAGAGATACAGAGAAATCTTCACAATAAGCAACTTCACATCTATAAAATTGGGTTACAAAACGATTTGCAGTAAGGCTATCCATCTTTATAAATGTTCTTAAACATACAGAGGCTTATATATTTGTGTGTATTAGAGTTATGTGAGGGGAAAGGATAAGAGGAAAGACAAAAACCATGATGACAGGAAGATGTACAATGAAATGCTAACATGAGTTTACATGAGAGGATTATGGGTGTTTTTATTCTTTTTGATGTTTCTCCATATTTTCCAATTTTGTATAGTACATATATATACATCAAAAACAATACTAATAATTAAAACCAGAAAACTGTGCTGCTGCTTCATTCTCTGTGTCCTTTCTCCCAGCATCTATTGGATGAAGATTGGGATCAGACTTGCTTGTACCAATTGAAGAGAGAGTAAAAACTAACACATACAAAGCATATGTAACAATCTGAAAATCACCTTTACATGTCAGATTTTTAAAGTTTCCAACCAAATCCTCCTGTGTTCCCAATTACAATAAGGAAAATAACATCATGAAAGGAAGTATCAAACTCAGACTTCTGACAAGGCAACAGTTAAAATTCAGGAGGACACATTTTCCTGCTAATTGGCTATCCACCATTAGGAACCTGACTCTTGGATTCAGAAGAATCACAGCAGGCCCTTATAGATTGGCTAATGAGCTGTTCACTCACTGGTTAGTCCAGCTATTCATCAAGCCTCTGAATAATCCAAAGGGAGCTCAGGATACCTGCAGCAGTCCCAAGGGAAAATGAGATTGGAGTAGCCCCAAAAGGAGGAATGACACCCTGCTCAAGCTGAAAATATCTTTTCCTTTGGGGTAGATTTATCTAGATAAGTCAAATTGGGCTGAGAAGTTAAACAGAAAGTCTATCCATCACTGGGCCTTGGTGACTTGCTTTCTCTTCTAGAAAAGCACAGTGTTCCAATGTATAACTCAAATCTCTGTCTACTGCCTCAGAAGAACTTCAGAATCTGTAAATAAGAAAATAGCTAATTTATGTAGGAAATGCAGCATAGGGAAAAGGCATCCTGAAAAAATTGAATTAATGTTTGGGGGAGGGAAACAACATGTTGAAAGTGATGATATTGTACAATAATAAGTGATTCAGAAAAAGTCCAATAAGCAAGCAATTATTTAAGTGGATTTAAATCTAAATCCACCCACGCATATGCCAGTTATAGGCAGCAGGGGGTATAACAGGACACTGGAGCTTAGCAGTGTCAGCCAACTGTCATCCTGTCAAGAGTGCAGACAAATAGTCACCATGAGAAAATCAATAGCAATGGGAAAAAGGCTTTCTTGTACATTTATGATGGATAACACAACCTGGGTGTAATGCATTGAAATAACTAACTTAGATGATGCAGCCTCCTTCAGTGAATGATTTTCAACCCTGGTTGAAGCAGCTGCACCGCTAAAGCATTTACAGTTTTAGGCACATGACAGTGGCCGCCGTTCCCTACATTGAGGAATTAATCCAGAGGGTGTTCCCTGAAAACTTCAGGCATGGTAATGGTGGGAAAGAGTGGGAACGACTGTCAGTTATGCCGTGCCTAAACACCATAACTGGGAAAGCTGCTCTTGGCCACAAGTCTTTCTCCATTTGTAGAATTGGAGAGCAGCTCATAACACCAAAAGGAATCTGCCTCTTTTACATAAGACCCATGTGGAGATGTTTCAGTGAGAAAGGAGGTTGACTCTGATGTTGAACTACAGAGAAACTAGAACATCAGAGCAGTAATGGCTTTTCCAAACTTCTTGGAGCCTATGGAAAAGACTGGACTAGGTGCTAAAACCAAGTGAAGTTCCTCCTTTTTAGTCTAGATCCTTCTATGGGAGCTTCCTTCCTGCATTAGGCAAGTGGGAATCTATTGTGGCTAATGAGTCAATTTTTTCAGTAGCCTACTTTCACTTTTTTGTGAAGCTAAGAGGGATGATTTACAACCAACAGCATTTGTGCTTTGATCTGGGAATGTTTTTATTCCATCTTCTCTCCTGCCTCCACGGTACTCTTGGAATGAGGTTTCCTACCCAGAGTTGTTCTCTCTCAGGCAGCTGGGCCCAAGCAGGAAGTATGACATCCAGATGTTGATGCCTGAGCACAGAGGACAGACAGACACCCAGGGACAGGAGAGTGGACTCACAGAAACACAGCCACAGCCTCACACGGGCTCTGATACCAATTCAGGGTGACTTTGGACAAACCATCCAACCCTTCTGAGGCTCAGCCCCTCATTTGTAAAATGGCGATGATCTTCTCTCTCGCACTGGGCGGTCAGGGAATCAAATGAAATCATGAATATGAAAGTACTTTGAAAAATGTTCACTCATAAAATCACAGAATTTTAGAAGGACCTTAGGGATCATTTAGCGCAGCCTCTTATTATACAGATGAGGAAACAGTCCCCAAGCGCTTAAATGGCTTGAACAAAGTCAAACAGAAGTAAAATGGCTATACAAGTCAAAGCACGATTATCACAAATTAATACAGTTCCAGCGAGAGTGCAAATATATTAATAACTCATTTCTCTTTCTTCTTGGTGCAAAAAGAAGTAATACAGTCTATAGAAATAAATGAAAGAACAGAGAGATCACTGAGTTCGGAATACATAATAAATGATTTATTGCTATTATATGCTGATACAATAAAATAATATGATTTAGGCTTTCAGTTTTATAGCCACCCTGTAGGATATCAAAAAATAAATAAATGAGAAGGAAGCAGACCAAATAATGCTATGTGCATATATGAATGCATTACTGTGAGTCTTCTCATCATGTACAATTATAATCCACCAATAAAAAATTAAAATAAATAAATAGGTAAAAGTCACCTATTGTCTCATCCTTAGGAAAAAACATCAGTGTTAATATTGTGATAAGTATTATTTTCCATGAGACTACATACTACATACTGATTTGTAACCTGATATTTTGAGTGAAAATAATTTAAAATATTATTTCATATATTCTAACAAAATAACATCTGTGATGTACATTAACAATAAAAAATGTGAGCAAGTAATAAGACATTTTGGTTTCATGAGAAAAAGAAAGCCCCCATAAAGATCTTGACCTATTCTCCAGGGGGAAAAAAGAATAAATAGAGACAGTTCGGGAATCTTAAAAAGTTAAAAAGTAGCATCTTTATTTAGCTAAGGGCCATAGACAAGTCCTTCCTCATACTGTTCAATTGCCAAATCAAAATCTGTTCTGTAGTAAGCAACAAGATGAGTTCCTTAGAGAACTCATCTTCTCTCTTATTCATAATCAATCCCCAAAGCAATTACTGACTAGCAGTTCCTACCCTAAGTAGCAAAATCGAGATATCATGATGTTTTCATATTCATCATTCTCAACCTTCTGTTTTTCCATCCCATTTCTGAACTAAAGAGCAGCCTTATGGGGATTATCTTTTAGTGAGTTATATTATCTATCATGACCCAGAGAAGTTTTTATTCTTCACAAATCCTCCCCTCAGAGTGAAGGCTCGTTCAACTTATAAATTCCATTATATGCAGACGTTTTTTGTAGCGTGCTGCCTCATTGGTCTGATCTCTACCTTAAAGAGTGAAATTCAAAGGTGACCATGCCCTGCTGCTTATTCTCTTTAATTCTGAGATTCTGAATTTGGCAGTTCCACATAAATCATTCAGATACAATTTGGGTAAAACTAGGCCTGCTGAAACAACCCTGTTTTTCAGATAAAAATTCCACTGGAAACCCCAGTACCATCACTTTTGATCTTCCCACCATCCAATCATCCAAAAAAGAAACCCAATAACTTCTGAGTAACTTCTCCCTTTCCTATCCTTGTCCTAACCTCCAGAGAATTTTATAAAACCTTGAACCAGAGAATTTATAAAACCACATCCCCATTCCCAATCCATCCATTCTGCAATTTCCTTCTTTTATCATTAAAAAGAATTTTTTAAAGGTCAATTTCATCATCCCAGAGGCATAGCTGGTAGAGAGGAGCAGTTCACAATTGCCAGCCCTAAAAGCATTCTGCAAAAAGTACCTTTGCAGCAGGGTTTTTATGATAATTGGTTGACAGGGCATTTGAAAGAACTTGATAAAAAGCCAATATAAAAACTCATGTGAAAACAAGGCTGTGAAATGCATGTGTGAGGGTCTGAAGGTGGGTGGGTGCTTCTTCCATGCTCACTTGCTCATGAACCTCCAGCACAGGTCTCATGACCCACAGTTCTCCCTTCCTGAGATCTGTCTCTGTTTCTATTCTGCATTTTCCATAAAAAAGTTAAAGTTGACCCTAAATGGTGTAATGTTCAAAAGTGGTTCAGGTTCAAACAAAATATGAATTCTCTGAGAATTATGAAAAAAGTTACACTTGAATAAATTAAAATGTTTCCCTTCATAGGAAAATCATTTCTAAATTCAGGATTCTTCGGGAATATTCATCTGTTACTCTAGCCTATATGACAAAAACTTCAGCTATTTAAATCCCTCTCCTTCTAAGTTAATGTGTGTTGATATCACTTATATGTGCGTCAGTGATTGAAATTTATATTTCAGCCATCTTAGTAATCGTAGAGGTTTCCATATGATTCATCTAGCAATACAGGTACAACACAAAATGGCAAATATACTTTTCTCTGTAAGCCTGGCACACGGAGCCATGGCCAATCTTAAAAAGCTTAAGCCAAACTCAGTCCAAACTTGACCATGCATGAGCCATATTCTGGTAACACATGCACTTCATCTATATAGACAAGACATACAACCCACACTGTTTAATATGTTCAATGCTAAGATACAATCAGAGGCTATGCAATAGAGTGAGAAGGGCACAGGTTCTAGCAGCACTCAGAACCCAGAACAGAATTGCAAATCTTCTTCAGCTTCTCTACACCCAAGCTACGTATCCACCATAGGAGAAACTCCATGGTAAAATTATTCTTACTTGGCTATTTTTCTGATATTTGTCTGACTTTGTTTTTGATACTCTAGCCAGCTTCTAAATTTTTCTCTCAGATAGTACCTTATATATTATATTCTGGAAAGATTTATGTTTATTATTTTCTTATAACCTGATGTGTTTGTTTAAGATATTTTGGTGAAAGCAAAACATTTTCCTCACTTTATCCTGCTTCATTTAAATGGAGCATGGATGCCTTACAATTCCTTTGCTCCTTTTTTATTTTTGTGCAATTTATTTCACAACTAAATGCTCAATAAACTTTATTAATTAACTGCATACAAATTACAGACATCCCAACAGAGAGCAATCAATAATACTGATAGTGTGAAATGCCCGAAAAACTTGGAATTGGTCTCAAAATAAATAGCAGTGCTTGGTAATAAATTTTGTAGAAGAAAATAAGCAGAGCACCCAGTAATTCCTTTCTTCCAAGAAAATGTCTCTTCATGACTATTCACTTTAAATCAAAAAATTCTAAAGTGAGAGTGTTTGTTATCTCACTTGTTATTGATTGCCGATATTAACAATTGGTCCTAGTTGGGACCTAATTCCTCTGAACTTCCAAGGTGCTCCAGCAAGATCTAAAGATGCTATACTGACAATTTAACATTTTCATACATGAGCTAAAATGCCCTAACAAAGGATTATGCCAGCCCCCTACTTTACCCCCCACTTAAGTATGTATCTGCTGTCACAGGCTCATTTTTTAGAAAATTAACAACATAAAGAGTGTAAAATTGAGATGTAAAAAAAAGTCTGCAAGAAGCATAGAGAAACTCAGGAAATTAGTGTCCTAAGGGGAGCCATCCTAAAAGCCTAAGTTGAAAATATCTCAGAACAGGCAGGAGGCTTCTGTAAATTATATGCCAACTATATGCAAATGTGCATGATATGGCCTTAGGGATAATTCTAAAGAGGCCTCATCACCTGATGCTTCTGTGGTTCTTCACTATGCAGTATTTAGCTACTAATACCCTTTCATAGACCTATAAAATACATTGACCTTTTAAATTAGATTTTAGTTAAACCCGGGCATACTATAGGTACCATAATCAGGGAAATCCAAAAGACTCAATGTAGTCAGACTTCCGTATTGAGAAATCTGCTCTACAATAGGAGGATTTTTCAAGATTCATATCAAATAAGTGTAAAAATTTAAAAGAAAATTCACTCAACACTAAGCATCAGACAGTATGCTAAGGGCTTCATATTTCTCTCATTTATATAACTCATCCCCAAAACAGCCCCAGGGGTTGGGGCTATACTATCTCCATGTTACAGATTCATAAACTACTGTGGTTTTAAAAGATTAAAAGGACCAGGTCACACAGCATAGTCAAAAGGGTCCACAATCAGCTTTTAACAGCTCCAGACCCTGTGTCCAATGCTATTGTTCAGTTCCATCTCTCATACACATAACTAGGAGCTAGGATGAGGGGGGGACACTGAACAAAAATCTAGGACTTGTCATTTCCTAAGTTACTTCTTGGACGGAAGTTCTGTTCCTTTAATTTTTTTTATGGACAATATGAGTAATATCACAGGAAATCAGATGAAAGGATTTTCCCCACCTCATCTTCCTCAATAATATATTAAAAACTAAGAATATGTGAATTCGTAATGCTCTTTTGAATCTTTATCTATATATGAGGCTCAAGGAAAATGGAACACGAATAGATTAGAACAGAAATGTTGAGGACACCTTTATTCCCTCTGTCAAAGATGTCTACATTTTATTTTTCTGTTCATAAAAATTCATAATTAAAATTGCAAAGAGCAGCCTAATCTGTTTCTTGGTTTTAGTGCCTCCATACATCACTGGTTCTGCTGACCTAATAAAAAGAACTCATCTTTCCCGTATCAATTGATATACCGAGTCACTGATTAGCCAGTGTCCATTTTGTGTACAGACGAGGATTGTATTTAATATATCAACTCCATTAGCTGTTCAATGCCTTTTTCAAGATTTAACAAAGCAAATCCAAAAGCCCATTCAACAAAGTTTCTGACAATATCACAACCTCAGTCTTGATGTCCTTTAACTCATTAAAACTTTTGGATTTTTTAACCACTTTTCAAGATGCTCAAAGAAAGCTGGGAGGATCAAGAGAGGCCAGGAGTATCAAATCTCCTTTTTATCAGTTCACATTTTTCACAGATCATTTCACTAGGAAAGACCTGAGTGGATTAAAGCAAGTCAAGGGAGAGCCTGAAAGTTCCCCCAAACACATAAGGACAACCTATTGAAATTACCCTGTCCTTGCTAGGTTAGAGATGGGAGTGATTGCAGGCAGGAGAAGGGATTCTCTCTCTCCTCTTCAAGGCTGTGTGCAGAGCAGCCTTCAGTTTTGTTAATAGCATGCCAAGGCAGTCACTTTGGCTGGGGGGGTGCCTGCTGTGATCCCCAGGAGAGTCACGTTGTGTGACATGAAGCCAGCTATTGCTAAGTGAGGTCTGGGGAATAATTAGAAAGCAGGCATTTTGACTTTTAAATATTCTAGTGTCTTTAAGTGGTTTAAATAATTCCTAAGCGTACATGCCGCCAGGGAGAGCAGGGTGTCAGCAGCAGAATGGATGTTGTTGCTAATAGTCAACAGCTGGAAAGGGACCATGACAATGCTCCCCACCCCCACCCCGCTTTGCAGTACTTTCCTGATATCCTGCACTACACTAGCTCTGGAGTCTAATAGAACAATATGGGAAATGAGAGCTCATCTATCTACTTGTCAGGGGCACTGCAGGCATCCCATGTACAAGCCGTCCCAGCTTGACCCCAGCTGAGCTGGACCATGACCTAAAAGGAAGCCTTTCAGAGGTGAGAGGCCTTTTATGGTAATTAATCCTCCAGGAGGCACAGTCCCCAATGTCACCTGAGCATAAAGGAACAAGCAGGAAAGTCCACCATTCAAAACTCTTTCTAGATACCACACTGAAAAGGGGTGATACCAGAAATTCCAAAGGAAAGCTAAGTGTTTCTGGAAAGATGGTACAATAATTCTCCAGGTGTTTCAATTGAATTTCACTTATGCATTTCCATCAAACCGAGTCATCCTGGTACAACTGAAAGCTTTTCTTTCAGATGTTGGCTTCCTGTGCTGTACCTTTTCCTGTTGTCCTTTCTGTTATAAATGTCACCATTCATAGAGCTCCTCCTTCGCACCCCCAATACTAGTATCTGCATCTACCCCTTAATCAGTCTTCATGTCTCAGTCTCTTCTCTCTGGCCTATATCATAACACCAGATTAATTTACCAAAGGATGCTTTAATCATATCCCTTCCTTATTCCAAAAGCATCAAAATTCCAAACCCTAAACTGCTTAGGTTACTGTTACTGCCATCCAGAGCACGTACCTGTGAACCCTTGGCTATAAAAGGTTCAAGCCCAAGAGTGGTGAATTTGCTGTATGAATACTCCTAAGTACAAGAGACTTTCAGATTAGTTGTCAAGGATAGTCTTCAGGGATGAGAAAAGAAAGCTGTATACCTCTTGTATCTACCATGTACTTCTCACCCCACTAAATTTTTGACAAGAAGACAATTCAAATTAAGATCACTCAAAATTAAATAAGTACAAATAATATAAATAAGTTATTATTTTTCATAAGAGAAAATGCTAATGATCAAAAAGTTGGGAAGCATATGAGAAATAGCCATCTTATACATTGTTAGAGAAAATATACTTTGGGACAAAACTTGTGTGCTAAATGGTGCTTGAGTATGTATGTGTATATATAATATATATGCATATATATTATATATACAAGTATACACAATATATATACAGTATATATATAATACACTATATACATATACACAATATATACACGTGTTTACACACACAGATATATGTGTATATATGTATATATATTTATATGTATATATGTATATATACACATACATATGTATATATACACAATATATATATATATATTGATCCCAGGAGCATTCTACCTCTGAGCTAGACTCTAGCCCTTTTAATTTTTTATTGTGAAACAGGATCTCACTAAGTTACCCTATCATAAGCTGGCCTGGAACCTGCAATCCTCCTATCTCAGTCTCTCAAGTACTTGGATTACAGGCATGTATCACCAAACCCAGTTATATGTATTATTCTTTAAGGGAGCAAAACAAAGAAGCTATTTGGATTCAGGGGAAATATAGTCACCTAGATATGATGCTGTATACTTCATATTAATACCATCTCCAGAGTCTCTATAAAGCATTCTCTTATCTTCTAGCCTCCTTCTCATTTATCTTTTTTCTTCTCATTTACCATTTTTCTTGTCATTTAACTTTTTTCTTTTTCCATTCTCCCCATTTTCTTTAGATCCTGGCAGTACTTGAAGGTACTCTTTCCTCAATGGGTGTTACAAACAAAAGAAAGCAAGAGAAAAAAAGCTGGAGAGTGAGAGAGGGGTGTGTGCCAATTGGACTCTCTCCCTGATCGTGCCATATTGAAGAAAGAGGATGGAGAACTGAAAACTGAATGTTTCTAGAGCAAGTGCTGGGGAAAGCCTCCCCTTCCCAATGTCCTCCTCCCCTGCAACCAAGGCTGAGATCTTCTCCAAGGAGTCCTTGGACCTTTGTGTACATTCTTATCATCCTAACTAGACAATGGCTACCACATTTTTAGTAAAACCAGTACTACCCAATCAGTATAAGCCAGCTATTTTCAATACCTAATATGGAAAAGTTCCAGACACTAGAGAAAAGTTCCAGGCACTAGGAAAAGAAGCAGAAGATAGTGGATGTAATAAGACCCTACTGCATGCCAGGTGATAAATCAGTTATAAGTTCTTCTTTCCAAAATCTTATGAGATGGTTACTCTAGTCTCCCTATTGATAAATAAGGGACAGAGGCTTGGCTGCTGTTAAATAATTTTGCCAATGACAGGCAGCCAATAATTGGGAGTGCTGAGACTCAAACTCAATTATGTCTGTTATAAGGTTTGTGTTGTTTTACTTTCTATTTCTTATTATGCCAGAAGACAAAAACCTGAAGTGCAAAATCCACTTCAGGAGAAATGAACACATTTCAAGAGAAATGAGTCCAATACTCAATGTAAGGTTGGAAAATAAGCCTTCCCATTGAATCCAAACCTTCCCACTGATCATATCATGTGACTATCACAATGAACCCTAGTTCAAAAAAAAATTTAAGGAAAGTATCATGCAAAGGGAAATCAATTTTGCTGCTAAAGCTTAAACACCTAAATTTGTAAACTGCTGCTTGATTATTTTTCATTAATTCTTAGTAAAAAACTAATTCTAAACAACAAATAGATGGACAAGAAAATATGTGAAGAGATTACATATATCCTCTTTACAAATTCCTTTGGGAGGGAGGTCTGAGGCCAATCGGGAGAATGAACTGGCAAATGAAACATTTCAGATAAAATTAATAAAAAAATTTAACTCTAAATACTTAGCCTGGGGAAAGTGATGGATGAGTAATAGTCTTGCATGTATAAGTTAAATATTTATTGAGTTGCTTTTGTATACAAAGCAGCTTTTGATTTAATCATCTGAACAAAACTAACAGAACCTAATATGAAAAGAAGAACTATAATCCTAGGGAAAGTTCCCTAGTCTATTAAACTTTGTGGGTTGTCAAGGCATAGCTCAATTTGGCTAAGCATCCGTGTTTTATATACCTCATGGCTGCCTTCATTTTCAAGGGATCTTCAGCAGATCTCATTCATGAATTCATTCATGCAACAGCTATCTATTGCTAATCTAGCTCTATATTGCTTCTTTCTATTCACAGTCACACAGATTTCGTAAGTTGTTATACCTACCACTCATCCTTTTTCTTTTCCCCTTAACTTTCGCCTCATTTCCTTTTGTCGCTTTCCCTTTCTGTTTATCGTGATGCTCTTGCCTCCACAAACTCAGTTTCCTCCAGTCCTGAAGACCCATAGTGGACAAGTTTAATAGACTGGAAGCAAAGCTGAAGTCATTAGTAGGGGAAAGCAGTGCATACATTTGCATCAATATTTCTAGAAGAAAGACAATGGCAGGGCAGAGTACAATTACACATTTGCCCAAATTGAACTGAAAATGCAGTTTAATGTTTCAAAACTCTGGCACTCAATGTTATTTTCTCTGTTGATGAAACTGTAATTATACTATTGGGCAATTTAATTAATTTTGTGTTTTATTACAGAAGTCCGTGATTCTGCCTAAATAGAGTTAAATTAATGGAATATAAATTGGTTTGTCACATCTCCAAGAAATTTTGTGAAGGGTGTTTGGCTTTAATTTGTAAAATCTAGTAGTCTCCACATGATAAAAATTAATCATCCTTCTCTCATATCTTTTCATCTAGAATTCAGGTGAAAAATGAATAACTTTATATCATCATTAACCACTTTGCCTGCAAAATACTAAAAGTCTAGATAAGCATTAAATTATTAGACCATAGAGACAACCCAAGATATTCATTAAGTTTACTCCTTCTGCTTAAAAGAAGAAAAAACTCATGAATAGAATAGAAGCAAAAAGTTACTATAAGGTAAAGGAACTATTTTACACAATTATAAGTTTCAACCTGCTAAATTTGCAATTTCACTCATAACTCCTACTCCACTAAATTATTGCAATCTATCCCTACTTTCCCTCCCCCACCCCCATTAATTACAGGTTATTCTTTTCAACAACTGTACTAAATAGTAAACTAAATTCCACAACCATCACTTTACAGATGAGAATTCTCATCTTGTAAAAGCTGAATGAATTTGAGAGTAGTTTATTATAGTAAATCCTGAAGGATCTGAAGTCAGAAGTCTGAGATTCTTCTTGTAACTATCTATGTGATCCTGAACCAGTCACTTCACCATTCTTCCAATCATTTCCCTTTAAATAAGATGAGGTACAAGCTTTGCTCAAAACTGAACTGGTATTAGGATATCGGTCTTTAGTTCATCTGTCCTCTCTCCACTGCTCAAGCCAATGAACCCCAAAGTAAAAGATTCTCCAAGTCTCCTCACAGCACCACTGCTTGCATCTTACATCAGCAGAGTCCCACAGGCTGTTTAGGTAAAGGGGGCAGGCTATGTGTAATCTCACTAGACCTCAACTGCATTATCACTACTATTTTACTTTTGTAAGCTGGTACTTATTTTCACAATTTTTTAAAAATAGATGAATTCCAAATAAAACAATCTCCAAATAATTAAGTCAGAACACTTCGTACAGCATCATGAAGAATTACTCTGGAACCTGGCTCTGGCATTTGACTGTCTGACCTTAAACAAGTAAACGAATCACTCTGGGTTCTGAAAGATTTGGTCTGAATAATTTCTAAAAATTTTATAGACATAGAAAGTGTTTTCAATTACTGTAATCAACAGCAACAAAAATGATAGAAATTCATACCCTGTCTGAAAGAAACACACAGAGAGAAAAATACCATGTATCTAGTCTCTGCCAGAAAGCTGAGAAGCAAGTGATGGATATGCAAATTGTTTACATGGACTCTTATTGAGAGCTTTCTCCAAAGAGAATGCAGAGGAAATATAGTATGAACAATGGAGAGAATGCCAGAAGCTATGAGACCAAATGGACCAATGAATGGCTTAGCTGCTTCAGAGGTTGCTTTCAAATGTTTGGAGAGGGGGATAAAAAACTAGGCAAGAATCAGGGCAATGAAAAGCATCCTGCTAAAGAAAAAAATGGTGCATGACTAACCCGCAGTTTTTCAACTATGTTAAGAATATGGGCCTAGGGGCCAAACTGTCACAGGCACCATGATTCTTTGCTGCCTAATATAGCAAAGGTTTTCCCTATCCATACACCAGCTCTGATCTAGCAAATACTGGCCACACAGATCACAAACAGTGAGTGATTTCTTTCTCCCATTTAGGAAGAAGGTCTGGAACTGCCTGAGAAAATTAAATTACAGAGGCCAGAGAAGTAGAAATTTATTTCCATTTTCACAGGTGCCTACTATGATAAAGTAGTTGCACAGCAAAGAGCATTTCTTCAGTACTACCAGAAACTAAGTGGAAAAGCCAAGATATAATGTCTATTTCATAACTACAGAGTTTGAAAATCCCATACATGCATGTATGTGTGTATCACTTTGAATGTCACTATGATGCATAATTACAGTACACCAACAAAAGTAAAAGAAAATATTTTATTAAAACTATTTACAATCTTTAGCAAAAATAAATTTAAATGTGAAGACCCAAGCCAGGTGTGGTGGGGCATGCTTGTAATCCCAGTACTTGGGAGACTGAGAGAGGAGGATTGAAGATTAGAAGCCAGCCTCAGCAACTTAGTAAAGCCCTCCACAATTTAGTGAGACCCTGTTCCCAAGTAAGAAATAAAATTGGACTGGGGGTATAGCTTGGAGGTAGAATGCTTCTGGGTTCAAACCCCACTACCACAAAAACAAACAAACAAACAACAACAAAAACATGAAGAGCCCATAGTTACTACACAATGTTTTGTTTTGTTTTGTTTTGTTTAACCCACTTGTTGAGCACAAATATTCAATTGAGCTTGGTAGAAATAAGAGACTCAGTATTAGGGACCATGTTTGATGCTAGGATAACGCATTGACATTTTGACAATCTAATATGGTTAGAGAGTTGGAAAGCTTATCTGGGCAGCAGTGGGGATGGTGGTGCAAATGGAGAGTTAGAAACTATTGGCAAAGAAATAAATTGAAAATACATACAAAAAGCAAAATATCACTTTTGCCAAGCTGGACTTCACCAAGTGAATAGATATAAAAGAAAAACAAGGCTTAAATTATATGTCCCATAAAGTCAAAAATTTATTTCTTCTTGCAGTTAGTTTAATATAGCTTCATGGATTTGCATGTTCAAGGCTACACATCATAGAAAATATCAACCACCTTTGTTTGGATTTAGTTTTTTCTGCTCAAAATAAAACAGACCAGAAAAAAGTTATGTTTTCAAGCCTGTCGAATTCCTCTTCCATCCTGATTCACTGATCCTTGGTATGTCATGTCTGGCCTGGAAGAGAAGCAGATGTCATTCCAATAAGACCTCTGTTGCCTTGAACCCTCGGTTCCATTCATCATTTTTGTCATATGCTGAGCACACATAGCCACTTGGACCAGACTCAAGGTCCCACAGCCTTTTTGAATTCTGAAGAGATAGGCAGATTATTTCATGAAATTGCTCAAAGTGCAGCAACACTAGAATCAAGAAATATTTACGAACAATTATAATATTCATTCATTCTTATTATTCCCAATCCAAGTATCAAAAAGTTAATCAGCTACTATCAGAATGAACCAGAATTCTTACCTCTCTTAAAACTCTGTGATTTTGCTTAGGATTCCACAAAAAAAAAAAAAAAAAAAAAAACCTTATACCTCTGTGTAGACAGGAATGTGATAAAACACTATAGAAAAATTCTGACTCTTAATTACTTTCACTGGCAAGATGGAAGTGAGCTGAGCTGAGTTCTAACTCTAACATGTGCAACCAAGAAAAGTAATTTAACTACCCTGTGCCTCTCGTCTTCTCCAGTTACAAAATGATTTGCCTACACCTAATCTATGTAGCCTAGGTAACATCTAGAAAAATGTCTGATGTGCACAATTTCAAAGAATTTTCTTTTTTTATGTAAGAATTGGCAAATAAATGATTAGAAAAAATATTCCTTGAGACATATAGAAAGAAATCCCTGCCATCCCATAGTTGGTTTGAGCAAATGACAAGCACACCATTGTGCATTGTAACAAGCCACTTAATATTTTATAGGCTAGTGGCTTCCAACAGCATCTGATATTGAATATTGGCCCAAACCCTTTTGGAAGAAGTGACAAAATGTGGATGCTGATAAGCAGCAGGCAATTTCCTCTCAACTTGTGCTCACAAACTGCTTGCGAGTGTTAAAATTCCAAGCTGGAACATTGCTCAAATTCTCATCCTTTCTGGGAAGTACCATTATTTCTGGACAGTAATGCAACTCATACTGTGAGGCTGTGCAGATGGTGTACAGAAAGAGGGGAGTCTGTTCCCATTGTAAGCTGAAATGTCCTGGCCTGGGAATAAAGCTTTACCTTTCACCCTTCTGCTGAAGCTCTAACAGCCCTGATTTCCATTAAAAGATCCACTCAGTTCCTTTTTCAATGGCACCACAAAGGACAAGAGAGCCAGAGATTACTCACCAAGACACAAAATACAGTACATCAATTTTTTTCATGCACAGACTATTATGCCAACTGATTAAAATTTTAGGATTAGCTTTTTAAAGTGGCCACAAGTTGATTTTTAATTTGAGCCAATTTACTTTATTTTCAGTCCTATACCACAGCTCTGCCAACATGGCTCTAATACTTTTTATTAGGTTTAGATATAACGGAGGTATTGGTATAGTTCATGAACTAATTCACTGATTCATATGAAGTCTTATGGAAAATAATCACATGATATTCTATGGAAGGATTGCCTCTGATAATCTAAGACATAAATGTCCAACCCTTCTGGCTCACAATGTATGGCTGATGATGATGAAATCAGTAGCATAAGTTATACTCTTAGACTCTTTTTTTAATGTCTTTGTCTTCAGCATTTAGAAAAAATTGAATTCTATACAATCTTTTTTTGTCTCTGAAAATCAACTTACCAAAGCACATAAATAAAACACAGTGATTCCTAGGGGAAAATATCTGTCTATATCTATTCGTTCCTGAGAATCGAAAATTTCAAAATTTACAAGTATAAATCTTGTTCATTAGGGACATGAACTCAGGTTTCAATATTGGAACTCCATTGAACATTGCTAAAAAAAAGTTGACTCATCCTTTCTACCTTTACAATGAAACAACAATTATCCTCTAGATCCACCTTTCTCTCTCTCTCTCT
>PVLC010017152.1:0-34250 GCA_004027655.1 Graphiurus murinus
AAGAGGGCATAGGACCAACACTTGAACACATAGGCACAGGTAAAAACTTCCTCAGCAGGACCCCAAAAGCACAGGCAGCTCAAAGGAAGATCAATCCATGGGACTGCATGAAACTGAAGAGCTTCTGCAAAGCAAAGGAAACTATCAAGAACCTCAGCAGAGAACCTACAGAGTGGGAGAAAATTTTTGCCAGTTACACATTCCCATTCTTCTGAGGACCCTCTACATTGTTTTCCAAAGTGGCTACACTAATTTGAAATCCCACCAACAGTGTATCAGAATTCCCACTTTTCCACATCCTCACCACCATTTGTTGCTGTTTGTGTTTTTAATGATTACCATTCTAATTCGGGTTAGGTGAAATCTCTGGGTATATGTTGTATATTTTTTTCATATATTTATTGGCCATTTGTATTTCTTCTTTTGTGAAGTGTCTTTTATTTATTTATTTTTTAAATTTGAAACAGGGTCTTGCTAGGTTGCTGAGGCTATTTTCTAACCTGTGATCCTCTTGTTTCAGCCTCCCAAGTACTACTGGGATTGTGGGTGTGTGCCACCGCTCCCAGTTTTTTAAAAGTACTTTTACAGGTGCATTGTAATTATACACCACAGTGAGGTTTAAAGTGCTACAAACATGCACACAGCACTTGGTGTGTTTCCCTTTGCATCCCACCCTGCTCTTGCTCTCACTCACCCTTTTTGTCCTTCTTCCATGGGACAATGCAGCAAAAAGGCCCTTGATCTTGGCCTTCCCAGCCTCCAGAATTGTGAGCCAATACTTTTCTATTCATTATAAATTGCTGCAGTCTGTGATGTTCTGTTAGAGAGCACAAATGGACTAAGACACTGTCCCAGGAGATTAGTCCTCTAGTCACGTTTTAACTGCATGGGAGATATATATATATATATATATATATATATATATATATATATATATATATATATATATATATATATATATATATGTATATCGTGTCTTGGCTATTGAACCTTTGAACAATGGGACAGATGGCATGTCTGGTCACTCTTCTGGGTCCTGTTCCCTTTTCTCTTTTCTGTTAAATGGGGCTAATGCTAATCTACCTTATAGGGCTATTGAGAGGATTAAATAGCCATATTCCATGTGAAAGGCTTTATTTTATTTACTTATTGGTACTGGGGATTGAACCAGGTGCACACTATCTCTGAAGTACATTCCCAGCCCTATTTTATTTTAAAAAAATTTTGAAACAGGGTCTTGCTAAGTTACTGAGGCTGGCCTCAAATCTGTGATCCTCTGGTCTCAGTCTCCCAGGACTGTGATTACCAGTGTGAGCCACAGTGCCCAGTATAAAAAGGCTTTATACACCATAAAAGCTGGTATGGATATGAGGGGCCAATGTTGTCTTTACCATGTGGTTTTCTAGCTTCTCCTGTCACCACCTCTAGGACAGAATAAGAACATCCTAGGATCAAGGGGTAATTTAAATCAGTCTAGTTTATTCTGGATGACTTCTTCTTCTTCTTCTTCTTCTTCTTCTTCTTCTTCTTCTTCTTCTTCTTCCTCTTCCTCTTCCTCCTCCTCCTCCTCCTCCTCCTCCTCTTCCTCCTCCTCCTCTTCTTCTTCCTTTTCTTTTGTACTGGGGATTGAGCCTAGGAGCATTCTACCTTTGAGCTATGCCCCAAGCCCTTTCTCATTTTTTATTTTGAAACAGGGTCTTGGTAAATTGCTGAGGCTGGCCTCAAACCTGCTGTCCCTCTGTCTCAGCCTGCCACATACTGGGATTACAGGTGTGTGCCACCATGCCCAGCTTCTGGGACACACACACACACACACACACACACATTTTGTGTGTGTGTGGTGGTGCTGAGGATTGGACCTAGAGGCGTTTTGCCTCAGCCATACCCCAGCCCTATTTTATTTTTATTTGAAATAGTCTCTCAAAGTTGCTGAGAGCCTTGCTAAGTTGCTGAGGCTGCCTTGAACCTGTAGTTCTGTCTCAACCTCCCAAGTACTAGGAATATAGGCGTGTGCCACCATGCCTGACTCTCTCTAGGTGACTTCTAAAGAGGAAAATTGCACAATTAGGGGAGGTCGGAACTCTTCCAATGACGACTGTTCTGGGTGTATGTTCACCTTGTCCTCAGGACGGGAGTGCCATGTCAGGCCTTCAGCTTTGGCCATATCTTCCTCTTGGATGTCATCCTTAGTTGCCTGGTTCCCTGGTTGGAATTTGAACAGGCAAGTAAAACTAAATTTAGAAGTTAGAGTCCTATCAAAGGTCAGTCAGCATTATATCAGAATGAAGAGTGACTCCCTAAACACAAACACTGGCTGAGCCAACAATCAGCCCAGCTATAGAGAAACTAGTTCTAGTCTGGCTCTGCTCCTGACCAACTAACTATGAGGCCTTGCATGAGTCTGAATCATATGTATGTTATCAAATGAGACTGAGTATGTGAAAATCTCTTCTAACTTATAAGGCAGTATATTAAATGGAAGCAGTTATTGTCATTATTATTTATATAATGTTTTCAATGTATGGGATTTTTTTAAAAAATTTGAAACAGGGTCCTGCTAAGTTGCTAAGGCTGGCCTCGAACCTGTGATGCTCCTTTATCAACTAGTATTCTTTTGGTGTGTGTTTGGTGCTAAGGATTGAACCCAGGGCCTCACATATGCTAGGCAAGTGCTCTATCACTGAGCTACACCCCAGACCTTTACAGAATTGTTATATTGGTTTTCTGTCCTTGAATTTAGTATTTTCAGTTGTAAAAGGCAGCAGGTATGTTGGATTGGAGTATGCCATTCCATTTATTGAATAAACAATTGGAAATGCAAGAGCTATTGTTTTTTTTTAATCATCATAATCACATTTGAAGGACAGGTTTATTCAGTAGTGGAGGGGGACCTTAAAGATCTCTGCTCAGAAACAGGGTTTATTTTTAGGGTGATTGAAATGTTCTGGAATTAGAGGGTGATGATGGTTGCACAACATTGTGAGTATACTAAAGAGACATTGGAACTGCTTTAAAATGGCAATTTTTATCTTGATTTTGAAAAATTGAAAACCAACAACAAAACAAACAAAGTCTGTCCAGAAGTCATGAGGTCAATGAGGCCTGGGTCTGAAATAGTGAGAAGAGGCCCCCAGGATAGGTGTCAGACATTGCTTCTACTGTGTATTACGGGATTAGGGGATTCTTTTGGAAAGAGAGGGTGAGAGTGAGAGAGAAAGAGAATAAGACTCTCTAGATATAAAAACACCACATTCAGGGGCTGGGGGTATAGCTAAGTGGTAGAGTGCTCGCCTAGCACCTTAAGTCCTGAGTTCAATCCCCAGCACTGAAAAATAAAAAGCACCACATTCCAGAAACATTTAAGATGGAATAGCACCAATAAGTGTGTGGAAATAGTGTTCTTAGCCCACTTTTGGGAACTCTTGACTGGAAGCTCCACTATTGGCTGCATGAATGAGCAGCCCACGCTTATTTATCTGACGGGCAGGGAAACCAGTTACTGTTATAAATGCAAATTTAACCTGGGTGCTGTGGTGCATGCCTGCTGAAAACAGGAGGATTGCAGGTCCTTGGCAACTTAGCGAGACCCTGCTTAAAAAAATGTCTGGGAGTGTAGCTCAGAGGTAGAATCCCCCTGGGTTCAATCCCCAGTTGCACACAAAACAATGCAAACTTAAATTGACCAATCATTTGAGTTTGCTCAGGACTGAGAATTTTCCTCCTTTCCTTTCCTTTCCTTTCCCTTCCCCTTCCCCTTCCTTCCTTCCTTCCTTCCTTCCTTCCTTCCTTCCTTCCTTCCTTCCTTCCTTCCTCCTTTTTTATTTCTTTCAAAGAGGGCCTCACTATATTATGGAGGCTGGCCTCAAACTTTTGATCTTCCTGCCTCAGCCTCCCAAGTAGCTATGATTACAGGTGTGCATCACTGTGTCTGGCCAAGGACTTTCAATATTAAAAGTGGAAATGTCCTGGGAAGACCAGGTTGCCCTGACACAGTACCCTTGCTGGTAGAGAGGGTAAAAGGGTTCAAGGAATGCTCAGTAAAATGTCATTCCCGATTAAGACAGGTGAAAACCATTCAGAAAGGAAGCCAAAAAGAAAGACAAATATTTCTAAGGAATACTGGGCAATGCCAGCCATTATCAAGAAGCTAGTGGATAGAAAAACTGTCAGGGATGACAAATAAGGTCTTTTGGTGCACCTCTGGGGCTTTAGAAGCGACCAAGGATGCCAACCACATTTTGGAAGCAGCAGCATTTTTTTTTTTTTTTTTGCTTCAAAGCACAAGAAATATGCATATAAACTAAGACATGGGAAATAGGGGAAAATTGCGTTCTTAGTTCCCTAAGTCTAGAGTTAGATTGGCAGATCACTTTATTTTGAGGCTGACAGAGGATATCACAGCTAGATTTCCAAAAGCCAACTGAAGTTAGGCTTCCTTTGGGAACTGCATTCAAGTCAAGGCATTAATTCTAGTGTTGACTGAATGGCTACTATGAAGTTGGTTATGTGCTGGAGTGTGTTAGAGATAAAATGATAAACAAGATTGGCATGACCTTTGCCTCATGGAACTTGCAGGCAGGTCATTATTTAAGTCCACTAAGAGAATATGAGAGACTCTAGAAGGGACAACTACTATTGCCGTGGGAGCCAGGGAAAGCTTTTCTGGACAAAATGAGGTATAAGCATAGGATGTACTAGGCGAACACATGGGGGATAGGCATCCTAGTAGCAGGGAACAGCATGAGCAAAGACAAAAGACAGAGCATGTGCCAGGTACCCGCCTGCAATCCCAGCTACTTAGGAGGCTGAGGCAGGAGGATATCAAGTTCGAGGCCAGCCTCAGCAACTTAGCCAGACCCTGTCTCAAAATAAAATATTTAAAAGGATTAGGGTGGTCAGTGGTGAAGCTCCCTTGGGCTTAGTCCCCAGTATGAGAGGGAGGGACAGAGATAGAGATAGAGAGATAGATAGATAGATAGATAGATAGAGAGGGACATTGCGTGGTGACATGGGCCTGTAATCCCAGTACTTGTGAGCTGAGACTGGAGGATTACAGGTTCAAGGCCAACTTCAGCAACTTAGCCAGACCCTGTCTCAAAATAAAAAAGAGGGGATACTGGGCGTGTAGCTGAGAGGTAGATCAACCCTTGGTTCAATACCCAGTACGAGAGAGAGGGGGGGGAGAGGGAGAGGGAGGGAGGGAGGGAGAGATTGATTGATTGAGATTGAATATGTACAACGGTATGGGCTAATTAGGCTGTATTTCTCTAAGTATGGTCCATAGAGCACCTGCCTCAGAGTTTCACAGCCTGCTTCCTCCTCCTCCTCATCCTCCTCCTCCTGTGCTGCGGATTGAACCTGGAGCCTTGCATATGCTAGGCAAGTGCTGTACCACTGAGCTACATCCCCAGTCCAGGCTGCTCCTTTAAAATGTCAATTGCCAACTATACTAATCTCTGTGGATCTGCATTTTGATTTGTTTTTTTGTGGTTCTACTGCATTATAATGTTCAAGAACCACTGGCAAACATCCATATACTCACATACTCAGAAAAAGGATATGAATGCATATGTACATATATGTGTTTTTCTTATTTTAGGAACTCAGTAGAAGATTGGACAGGAAGGAAACACATTTGAAAGGTCCTTTGCCAACCATTTTCACAAGTTGAATGACAATCTTTCCTGAGGACAAGGTTTCAAACTCAGCTACCCAAGCTCTTCCAAGATGAGTGGATCAATGTCTGTGTGTGTGTGGTGGGGGGGTCTGGTACCAGGGGCATTCTACCTCTGAGCTACAGCCCCAACCCTATTTTTTATTCTTTATTTTTGAAACAGGGTCTCACTAAGTTGCGGAGGGCCTCACTAAGTAGCTGAGGCTGGTCGCGAACCTGGATCCTCCAGTCTCAGCCTCCCAAGTACTGGGAGTGTGTGCCACCACTCTTGCCTTGGATCAATATTTTTATATACTTGTCACCCATTTAGGGTACACCAGTTGGGAAGCTCTGTTGTTGGCCATAATAAGGAATAAAGGCTTTAGAAGGCAATGGGAACCTACTGAAAGGTTTTAGCCAGAAATTAACTTGAGTTTATCCCTGTTTGTGGAGGGAGACTGCGTTAAAGTGGTAGAAGATTGAAGATAGGCAGATTAATTAGAAGAGGAATTTTTTTTCCTAGTGTGAGGCTGAATCCAGGGCTTTGTATATGCTAGAGAACGTCCAGCTCAGGAAAGGGTTTTAATTTTGCTAATTTCTTCTATTCATCTGGCCTAATAAATGAAAATATATTGTTTTATTCAGTGATTATAGGTTAATGATAATCTCCTTAGGCCCCTGTTTTCTTTATGCCTGATATAATCAGACATTGTTGTGTCAGAGCTGCAAGGAAAAGATCTTATTCTTTTTTTTTTTCTTTGATGCTGGGGATTGAACCCAGGCACATTCTACCTCCAATCTACACCCCCAGCCCTTTTTAATTTTTTTTTTGAAACAGGGCATCAGTAGGTTGCTAAGAGTCTCACTAAGTTGCTCAGGCCATCCTCAAACCTGCACAGTCCTCCTGTCTCAGCCTCCCAAATACTGGGATGAGAGGTGTGTCACCATGCTCGGATTTGTACCATATTTGAATTTAACTGATCATGACAGTGAAGATTCCTACTCAATGTTTTGGAAATCTAGGAAGCTAAAGGTAATGGAATTTCCCCTTTACCTGGTTGAGTCTGGGATTTGCCCATAGAACTCAGACCCGTGAATGGGAGAGGTGAGATGAGAATCCCAGAGGTGGAGTGCAAAATTAGAAGCCAGGGTGATGCCAATTGGCACATTGATCTGAAGAAACAAAAGTATCAGAAAGCAAGGAATGGCTGACAGTGGAGAGAGAAGGGCTGAAGGTAAACTGGACACATTCTGGCTGACTCATGACAGTTTCTTTGGAATCTATGGACAGCAATTCTTTGCCATCTGGGAGTGGTAACCTAGACCAAGGTCACCTCAAGGGCACATAGGGATCTGTAGAGGGCATTGGGTTATGAAACATTTCTCCAGCAGACAAGGGACTGGTCATTTGGGGGGAGGAAGCTGGATGCTGGAGGTGTGCGGCATGGCCTGACCTTCAGGGGTCGGCATGATTTGCTTGGGGGCCATCTTCCCACCCTGAGATGTTCACTGCAGGTAAAAGAAACAGCTTCTGCTACCCAGAGCAAATTAGCTGCAAGGAAACCTGCCCCTCACTCTGTCTCCTGGCTTCCTGTAAATGCCTGAAGCCCAGTCTTGGAGCTGGTATGTACTTTTAATTATTTCAAGAGCTGGCATCACTTGCCTCATAGTAAAAGTGTCATGAAATTACTGTAAGGTTGCATGAGTTTGGGCCATAAATCTTACTCACTTCGGCTACATCTCATACCTTAATTCACTAGAGTATAAAATGCCATTTACACTGGTTCTTAGTTCACTTAATCATAATTAAATGACCTCAGAGGGCAGTAATTCATTGAGGCTCCGGCTTTGATGTGACACAAATAACAAACTTGGTTTGCCATGTGGACGAGTTCCTCCACAGTTTTACATTGGCCACAGACCTCGTGGAACATATAATGCTGGCTTTTTGGTGTGGGCATGTGCTCTGATTACATGGAACATCTGGGTCCCAGATGTGGTTGAGGGGACCAGCTAAATGGTCCCCTTTGGGATTTTTGTTGCACCATCTTTAGGCCTCTGTAGGCCCTTTCTGGGTTCTTTCAATTCTCTAAAGAATGAGTGTTTGCCCATTGACCCTAGATAAGAGGCCATGCGGGCATTCCTCCTCTAGCTTCTCATTGTGTTATTCTTTATCAGAAACGACCCTCTCTAAGGGCAGAGCATCTCAAGGGCCTTCAGACACACTCTCCAGGTGGAGTGTAAACTCATGTCTTTAATCATGATGTGTCTTCTGAGACCCAGCCCCTCAACACCAACAGCCCAGGATCAGTGCCATTTGGACACGCCATTCAACTTGGCAAAACCTTGCTGTCTTTCCATCCAAATGGATTCCTCTCATCTTCTCCATTGTCATTAGTAGGAATGCCAACCTCCTGAGCTCCCAGATTCTACCCTTGAAGCTTGTGGTTGGCAGAATAGTGTCCCCAGTTCCCAGAGATGACCATATCCTAATCTCCAGAACCTGTGAATATGCTAGGTTACATGGCAAAGGGGGGTTAAAATTGCAGATGGTTTAAGGTTGCTGATCAACTATTTAACAATAGGAAAGCTATCTTGGATTATCTGGTTGGGTCCAGGGTAATCACAGAGGCCCTTAAAATACAAGGGGAGAGCTGGGTGTGGTAGTGCATGCCTATAATCCCAGTACTTGGGAGGCTGAGACAGGAGGATTGCAGGATTGAGGCCAGTCTCAGAAATCTAGAGAGACTCTCATCAACCTAGCAAAACCCTGTTTCGAAACAAAAAATAAAATAGGACTGGGAGTGTGTGTTGGAGGTAAACTGCACCTGGGTTCAATTGCCAGTACTACTGAAATAAAATAAAGCAAAACAAAATAAAATAAATGAAGGAAGGGGAGGCAGAAGAGAAGACTATCAGAGATGCGAGTGCAGAAGAAAGGCAAGGAGAGGTAATAAGGTTATTGACTTTTTTTTTTTTTTTTTTTTTTTTGCGGTACTGGGGGTTGAACTCAGGGGCATTCTACCTCCGAGCTACACCCCCAGCCCTATTTTTTTTTTATTCTTTATTTTGAAACCGGGTCTCACTAAGTTGCGGAGTGCCTCACTAGGTAGCTGAGGCTGGCCGCAAACCTGGATCCTCCGGTCTCAGCCTCCTAAATGCTGGGATTACAAGCGTGCGCCTCCACGCCCGGCTGGTTATTGACTTTTAAGAAGGGAGAAGATAGCCATGAGCTGAGGAATGCAGGTGGGTTCTGGAAGCTGGATAAGTCAAGGAAATGAATTTTCCTCTGAGCTTCTAGAATGAAGTGCAATCCTGCTGACACCTGGATTTTTACCCTGGTGAGACTGATGTCAGACTTTTAGCCTGTGAAATTGTAAGATGACACATTTGTGTTGTTTTAAGCAATTGAGTTTGTTGTAATTTGTTATAGAAGCAATGGAAAACAGAGATGAAGCCCATTTTGACTCTTTTTCACCATATCTAATTTGATGACAAATCTTGTGGCTACTTTTCTAACCACATCTCTCATATTCTTATCATTTTCCTTGGCATTTTCTACCTGCGCCAGAGTTTGGCTTATTTCACCAATTCCAGGAATCTTTGCTCCAGATGATCCTCTATAGGAATGCCAGAAGATTTTTTTCTCAAAATTTTCATTATATTATTCTTGCTCAGGGATAAACCAATGCCTTATCATGCATCAAATCTCAAATTCTTATTCTGATGCCCATGATTTCACCCTTAGAATATGGGGTTCATAGGAAAGCACTTGACTATCTGTAAGTCATTTATATAAGTATAGGAAATTATTATTAAAAATAAGAGACTTGCGATCCCTGTTGCTTGCTGATGAGGCCAATATCTTGCTGTCTCCCCTGTACAGACATGCTAGTTTTACACAGGGATGAATCTGATAGGATTCCATGCTCACTTCCTACCACACAAGTATAAGTTGAGCATCCCTGATCTGAAAATCTGAAATATTCCACAAGTGGCATATTCTACATCTGATCTCATGTGATGGGTCACAGTAAAAATGCAGTTGCACTGAGAACCTTGTACAAAATTACCGTAAGGTGATGTGTAATAGGTGTATATGAAACACAAATGAATTTCATATTTAGGCTTTGGTCCTGTCCTCAAGATAGCTCATTATGTGTATGTGGATATTACCCCAAATCCCAAATCTGAAATACTTCTGGTCCCAAGCATGTCAGATAAAAAATGTTCAGTCTGTATTTTGCAAGTACTATTAATAGCACAGTTTTTCACATGGGTTTTTTTTAAAGGAAAGTTACCTGCTTAAGTTATCTATTGTTGCCCAGAAAAGAAACGCAACAATAGCAGCTTACTATTTCTTATGATGTTGTGGGTCAGCTGAGTGGTTCTTATGTTCCAGTGATATTTGTTGGGATGACCCTGTGGCCCCACTGCAGCTACTGGCCTTGTATTTTTTCTCTCTCTCTATGGTGTCTCATCTTCTAGGACCTTTCTAAGTGGACCCCCTCTCTTCAGCAGGATAGCCTAGGCATTCTTACATGGGAACTGGGCTCCAAGAAATTACAATCCAAGAAGACAAGCCCCTGTACATTCATGCTCATCTTGTGGTGACCAAAAGAAGACACAAAGTCAAGCAGAGTCAATGTGAGACATAAATACTGGGGGAGGGAGTTCAGTGGGGGCCACCAATATAAGTTTACTACAGTTCTTTCTCTTTTGTACACTTAGTTGGTTTTTTAATCAATAGACTACTTTTATAGCTGTGCTAAGTTTACAGAAAATTGAGTAGAAAGTACAAAGAGTTCCCATATACTCCTCTCTCTCTCTCCCCTCTTTCCCTCATTTCTTTTATTATTAATATCTTGTATTAGAGTGGTAAACTTGTCATGATTGATGAACTGATATGGTACATTATTTTTTATTAGTGCATCGTGATTATATATCATAACACTTGGTTTGTTTCTTTCTTGATCACACCTTGCTCTCTCCCCCTTCTCATCTCTATGAATTATATTGAAATTAATAACTTCATATGTGAATATAGCATTATTTGAATTGTTTTCTTCATTAATTCTTTTTTTTTTTTTTTTTTTTTTTTTTTTTTTTTTTTTTTTTTTTTTTTTTTTGCGGTACTGGGGATTGAACTCAGGGGCATTCTACCTCCGAGCTATACCCCCAGCCCTATTTTTTATTCTTTACTTTGAAACCGAGTCTCTTACTAAGTTGCGGAGTGCCTCACTAGGTAGCTGAGGCTGGCCGCGAACCCGGATCCTCCGGTCTCAGCCTCCCGAATGCTGGGATTACAAGCGTGCGCCACCACGCCCGGCTTGTTTTCTTCATTAATTCTCCCTTTCCCCTCCTCACGTCCCTCCCCAAATTCCCTTCTGCTATTCTACCAGTCTCTCCATTTATCTGAAGTCTCTTTTGTTTCTCAGTTCCTCTTTAGCCTCCACATATAAGGGAAAACATATGACCCTTCACTTTTTGAGACTAGCTAATCTTGCTTAGCATAATATTCTCTAGTTCCAGCCACTTTCCTGCAAATGACATAATTTTGTTCTTTGTCATGGCTGAGTAAAATTACATTGTATGTATATACCACAGTTTCATAACCCATTCATTTGTTAACAGATACCTAGCTGGTTCCATAGTTTGGCTATTGTGAGTTGTGCTGTTATAAACATGGACATGAGCCGGGCGTGGTGGCGCACGCTTGTAATCCCAGCATTCGGGAGGCTGAGACCGGAGGATCCGGGTTTGCGGCCAGCCTCAGCTACCTAGTGAGGCACTCCGCAACTTAGTGAGACTCGGTTTCAAAATAAAGACTAAAAATTAGGGCTAGGGGCATTGGTCGGAGGTAGAATGCCCCTGAGTTCAATCCCCAGTACCGCAAAAAACAAAAAACAAAAAAACCCCCAAAAACATGGACATGCATGTATCACTACAATACAATACAAAAAGGTTTCCTTTGGAAAGATACCCAGGAGAGGTATAGCTGGGTCATATAGTGGTTCAATTCCCAGTCTTCTGAGAAATATCCACACTAATCTCCATAGCAGCTGCACTAGTTTGTAGTTCCACAACAGAGTATAAGGGTTCCTATTCCCCACATCCTTGCCAGCATTTATTAGTTTGCATTCTTCATGATTGCTATTCTAACTGGAGTTAAAGTCTCAGTGTAGTTTTGGTTTGCATTCTTGACCATTGCTATTCTAACTGGAGTTAGATGGAATCTCAGTGTAGTTTTGATTTGCATCTCCCTGATTTCTAATGTTGTTGAACATTTTTTTCATATATTTATTGACCATTTGTATTTTTCTTTTGAAAAGAAGTGTCTATTCATTTCAGTTATCCAGTTTTTGACCGAGTTGTGTTTTGTTTAGTGTTAAACTTTTAAATGTACACTATTATTAACTGAAGTCCCTAGTTTATGTTCAGATTCACTTTGTGTTGTACCTTTCTACGTGTGTTGCCAAATACGTATGTCATGTATCTACCCTTATAGTTTCATACAGAATAGTTTCCTGCCCTAAATATTCATTGTGCTCTGCCTATTTCTTCCTCTTTCCTCCCCCAAGATCCCTGGCAACCCTGGATCTTTTTACTGCCTCTCCAGTTTTGCCTTTTCCAGAATGTAAGAGTGGGAATCACACAGTCTGCAGACCTTATTCAGATTGGCTTCTTTCACTTAGCAATACACATTCACTTCCCTTTCCCTTTTATTGGCATTTGGGGCATCAGCAGATTAAAGATAGACCTGACTATGTCTTTGGGCCCTTCTCCCTCTTGGGATTTCCTCCAGGCATTGTTTTTGGAAGACATTGGAATAGTTTTCACCAGGAACCCAGACAGGATGAGAAAATAAGCAGACAATTGTGCCAGCCGCTGGATGTATCTGGCTAAGTTCTGAATAGCAGCTGTGGTAGATGGTTAAAGTAATCATCCCTAATGAATCATGCCTCCCAGTGTCTGTGCTTTTATGGTTCCCTCCCACATTGACACTTGGCCAAGCAACTTGCCTTGGCCATTGGAACATTAGTAAATGTGACATAAACGGAAGCCGGAAAATCCCTTGTGCATCGGGGTTGTCTTATCTTGCTCCTGGGAACTCTTCCGCCACATACGAAGAACTAACCAGGTTGTCCACTTGAGGATGAGAGAGAGAGGCGGGGGGGGGGAGGGGAGAGGCAGAGAGAGCTGTCCTGGTGATGGATGGTGATAGAGCACACTGGCTGTCACATGAGTAAGGCCACCTTGGACCATCCAGCCCCAGCTGAGCTATTGAATAGCGAGAGCTATCTGAGTGGCCCAGAAGAATCCTAATCCTCCCCAATTTGGGAGCATTATAAAATGACTGTTTTCTGCCACTAAGTTTTGAGACAGTTTATTATACAGCAATAAATTATCAATAGAACAACTATCTACAGCTATATTGGCAAAGGTCAGCTTGCCTGCCAATGTGCTGACAGGACCTGTCCAAGCACAGAGAAATGTAGTTACACACATTGAGGGAACAAAAAAATTACATTCTTCTGAAACTAAGAACTATTTTTAAAGCAATCTCACTTTTTTTTTCAGTCCTGAGGATGGAACCCAGGAGTGTTCTATCTCCCAGCTATACATCAGTTATTTTTATTTTTTTTAATTTTAATTTTATTTTATTTTTTGCGGTACTGGGGATTGAACTCAGGGGCATTCTACCTCCGAGCTATACCCCCCAGCCCTATTTTTTATTCTTTATTTTGAAACCGAGTCACACTAGGTTGCGGAGTGCCTCACTAGGTAGCTGAGGCTGGCCGCGAACCCGGATCCTCCGGTCTCAGCCTCCCGAATGCTGGAATTACAAGCGTGTGCCATCACGCCCGGCTTAGTTATTTTTATTTTGAAGCAGGGTCTCATTAAATTGCTGAGGGTCTTGCTAAATTGCTGAGGCTGGCCTCAAACCTGCCATCCTCCTGTCTCAGCCTCCAATGTCCTAGAATTACAGGTGTGTGCCACCCTGCCGGGCTCACTTTATTGGAACTCTGAAAACATCTTATTAATTTGTTTTTCAGCACATTAGTCATTTAATCTACTTTCCCTCTTCACTTTGAAGTAGTTTCTTGATTGAAAATGCTTCTCCTAGGCAGCTGGTTCCAACTGTTCTTAGTATGGTTTGCCCAGAGGTGGCAGCATTGTATGTACACTCTCCTATATGGTACTGACTGTGTCTATGCTGGGGTTGTTTGTGTCCAACCTTTTTTTTTTAAACCTACTTCCTTTTCATACTGTCATTTGAAGGTCTGATTTCCGCCTCCAAATAAGGGCAGAATATCAGCACAGTGGTTGAAAGAACACACTCTGGAGTCGGACTATATGGGTTTTTATTACTAAGCACATCACTTTGGATACATTGCTTAGCTTCATTGTGCTTCACTTTGCACCTCTGTGAAATGAGCATTATAACTTACCTCATACAGCAGAGAAGATTCAAATAATGCAGTTCACACAAAGCACTTATAATAGTGCCTGGCACATATTCTCAGTCAATATTAGCTATTGTTATTATATAACAGGGCAAAGTCTCAGAACCTGGAAGCAGCTTCCTGCCTGTAATTTCAGTATTTGGGAGGCTGAGACAGAAAGCTCACAGGTTTGAGGCCAGCCTCAGCAATTTAGCAAGGCCCTTAGCAACTAAGACCCTGTTTCAAAATGAAAAATAAAAAAATAGGGCTGAGGGTGTAGCTCAGAGGTAGAATTCCCCTGGGTTCAATCTCCAGTACCACCCTACTGTGCACAAAATCCTCTGTTAGGGTTATAAAACCAGCCCTATTTTTTGTAATGCTGGACCTTGCCGGTGCTAGGCAAGGGTTCTACCACTGAGCTACATCCCCAGCCCCCAAACAACTTTTTTTTAGTGGTGCTGGGGATTGGACCCAGGGGCATTCTACCTCTGAGGTACACCTCCAGCCCTATTTTTTATTCCTTATTTTGAAACAGGGTCTCACAGTTGCGGAGGCCCTCACTAACCAAAACAACTTTTCTGAGGGAGCTTGGACACATGACATTCTGCTCCTGTGCCAAGGACCTTGTTCAATTAGTCAGTGAATATGTCCTTATTATAGTGTTTGCTTTGGGTCTGCTGTGCAGAATATGAAAAATCAGTATATGTCACCATTTCTCTTAAGGATCTTCTAGGAAAAATTAACTAACAAAGATGAAAGTCCAGGATATGTTACACACAATCTATGTGAGTTGCTAAGTGACAGTAAGTTATTAAAGTTCAGAAAAGGGAGACATGCATGAGGCTGAAGGAGGCAAGATAGGCTTTCTGGAAGAACTAAAGCTTGAGCATGGCCTTGAAGGATTTATTAGGCAAGAAGGAGGGAGGAAGAAAGCCATTCCAGGCAGGGGTGCAGCTTAAGCAAAGCCAAAGAGGCTGAAGCAATGGCTAAGTAAATTTCAGTGCTTGTGAAGAGACCATTTAGGGATGTACGTGGGACCCTTACCTTGTGGCGTGTGCATTTTCCCTATAATTAAATTCCCTCTTGCTCTTCTCTTATTCTTCCTTTACTTCTAACCTACTTGGTTCCCTCCAGAGCCTCTGTCTAATAAGAGCATTGTGGCAGTTTATTTATTTATTTTATTTTATTTTTTGTCACTTTGGATTGAAGCCAAGGGCATTCTACCTTGGAGGGCTCTTTTATTTTATTATTTTATTTTTTCAAGCACTGTCATGCTGAGTTGCTGAGGGTCTTGCTAAGTTGCTGAGACTGGTCTTGAACCTGCCATCCTTTCATCTCAGCCCCCCAAGTGCTGGGATTACAGGTGTGCTCCACCATGCCCAGCTGTGGAAATTTATTGGTCTGGCAGGTGAAAAGGTTGTTGAGCTCAAGCCCAACCTTGCTAAGTACTGTTATAAGGTTCCTATCTGGCAAGCAATGTTTCGTGCATATTGAAGCATGCATTTGTTGTTTATTGTATGAAAAGAAATATTCCGGAGAGGAAAGAAGTGGCTTCTATAAGAAGTTTGTGGCAGAAGCCAGGCTCTAAAGCTGATTAAAAACTACTAGGATCTATAAAAGAAAACTTTACGTAATCCAAGGCAAATTAACTTTTACACAGCCATGTGCTCCAAAGAGCCATGAAATTAGATAGGAGAGGAGACAGGTGGAGAGAAGATCTCCTGACAAGAAAGCAAAATCTGTAGACATTCTAGAGCACCAGCTTAAGTCAAATTGGGATGTGATGGACAGTTTTCTTTATTCATCTCAAACAGGGTGAAAGCAGAGAAGGCTCACATGGAACCCAAAGTAGTTTTTTTTCTCTGTACAAAAAGACACAGGACAAGTACAGCTAAGTGAACATGTATTAAGAAGGCCAATCATCACATTTGTACAATTTCTAGGAGTATGGAATAATAGAAATTGAAAAGTCACAAAGCAGATGGTGCAAAAATGTAACTTGCTTTCCTTTATATTATAGAGCTCAACTTTGTGCTCAGCCCTGACACTCAAATAATGTTTTTTTCCAGCAATTAGTAGAATTGTCATTATGTGGGCCCACCTGGGCTTTTGAGCCTTGTGTGTTTACTTGCTGAGGAGCATACGTGTTGCTAGGCCTTCTTCCACTCAGGAGGTCCTTGTGCTTTGGTTCATGAATCCTCATCTTAGTGTTTCTATACTTCTTTTCTCCCACTGGGAGTCTAGGATGTTCCTCCTCCTCCTCCTCCTCCTCTTCCTCCTCCTCTTCTTTTTCCTCCTCCTCCTCCTCTTCTTTTTCCTCCTCCTCCTCTTCTTTTTCCTCCTCCTCCTCCTCTTCCTCCTCCTCCTTCTTCTCCTCCTGGAAATTGAACCCAGAGGCACTCTACCTCCGAGCTACACCCCCAGCCCAATTATGTTTTATTTTGAGACAGCATCTCACTAAGTTGTGAAGGGTCTTGTTCAGTTGATGAGGCTGGCCTCAAACCTGTGATCCTCTTGTCTCAGCCTCTCAAGTACTTAGATTACAGGTATGCACTACCACGCCCAGTTTAGGAAACCTTTGCTTTCTCTACATCCTGCAAGAATGCAGGGCCCCTGAGAGACTGCTTTCAGGCCCACCTACCCTGTCTCTGCTTCTTGTCATAACTTTTCTATATCTTTCACACCATATTGAACAAAATACTTGGGAGCTCAGGGACTTCTCTGTGAGGCTTGCAGTCTCCCTAGGCTATGGCTGGGGAAGCAGGGCAAAAGCCTTCGATGTTCTTTTATTCCACCAACCTACCTAGGATTACGCCCCTGCAACTTCATGTGGGTTTTGTTTTGTTTGTTTGATCTTTGTGGTGCTAGGGATCGAACCCCATGCCTCATGCATACTAGGCAAGCAGAACACTGAGCTCTGTTCCCAGGCCTCTTTTTTGTGGTATTGGGGATTGAGCTTAGGGGTATTCCACCTCTGAGCTATGCTCCCAGACCTATTTTATTTTTTGAAACAGGGTCTCACTAAGTTGCTGAGGCTGGCCTCGAGCAGGTATTGGGATTACAGGTATGTGCCACTGTCCCTGGTTCCAGCTCACTTTAAAAAAAAATTATATTGAAACAGGGTTTTGCCAAGTTGCTCTGGCTGGCTTTGAACTTGAGATCCTCTTTGCTTAGCCTTCTAAGTAGCTGGGTTTACAGGTGTGTGCCACTGTGCCTGGCTATTGAGTGATGTTTTAAAATGCTACCCTGCTACTTTTTACTTTGAAATATCTGAATTGAGAGAGCCCAAAATCTACCAGGAAGAGCCATTCACATGAACAAATACATGAAGTAATGTGTTACAAATGCTTTTAATCAAGTTGATACATATTCTTCATTGTAGTCTTTAAATTTATGAATCTGTCAGTAATGCCTGATTAGTGTTTAAACTTTCCAGTTTAACAAATACTATATCACAAGTATTCTCTGTACTCTAAGTTACATCCACCGACCTCTACCCATGTAAATGTTTGCTTATCAAACTGTACTCTGGTGATACCATCCCCTCAGTGGGGAGCCTTCTGAATTGTAGGCATAACACCTAAAAGAACTAATTAGCCTTGGGAACTTTGGGCTGGGTAAATCCAAATGTGTAATGGGCTATCTAATGTCATGACTAAGATGACCATATAATTTATCTCTTAAACTGGGGCACATTTGAAAGAAAAAGGAGTGCTATTAATAATCATACAAGTACAATATAAATCCTAGTCATAGTCCAAATCCTAGTCATAATTCTCTTGAAGGTGACTACCAATGAGTGTCAAACCAATTCCTCATCAAGTGTAAGCTGTTACCAACTTAAGATGTGTCTCTTTTTGGAAGGAACGATGTTTTCTCATGGAGCTTTGGGAGACTAAAAGGTCTTTAAGATTGAAAATAGCAAAGTTGTGACAATGGAATTTAAGATATTAGGATAGGTTAGCAACAGGAAAATTGGAAACAAGAAATACCTTTCTGGGTTCCCTCAAATTCTACTAGACAAGTGGTTATCTTTTCTGCCAATCTTTTGGAGAAGTCAGCTGTTCTGGCTTCCTGTGGAACCCTCCTTTAATAACTATTTTTTTGTGGTGCTGGAGATTGAACCCAGGGGCGTTCTACCTCTGAGCTTTACCCCAGCCCTATTTGATTTTTTGAATCAGGATCTCACTAAGTTGCTGAGGCTAGCCTCAAACCTGCAGTCCTCCTGTTTCAGCCTCCAGAGTACTAGGATTACTGGCATGTGCCACTGTGCCTGGCACTCGCTTGCTTGCTTTCTCTCTCTCTCAACAACAAAAAATCATTCAAGTGACCATATAACTGAACTAGGTAAGTCATCCATAGGTAAGTAATCTACTAACTAGTGTCAGAAAATGCCCAGCTAAGGTAGGTAGTTGACATTTGGTTTCCAGAGGTAATTTAACACTAGCAGATGGTGCTAAAATGTACAGTTTCTCCTTCTTAAAATAAATATGTAAAATGTCCTTAAAATCATAAAGTAGTTATGTAGGCACATTAACTAATTGCTCTAGAAAGTTCAGATGAGGGTAACACTCATCACCATTTAGCCTTGTCAAGCAAAACTCCACCTGAAACCTAGGGTGCCCATCCATGCACACTTAAAGGATCCTTTCAAGCTAAATCAGATTTCCTCCAGTTGGAATATCGCCTACAGGAAAGTAATTAAAGCACAGAATATTTTTTTTCATCTCGTGCTGCAACTAAGAGGCAAATTGCAATCATAGATCTGTCTGCATTGTCTAGGCGAAAGATGGTGGTTGTTACTTCTTGGGGGTTTTAGTGCCTTTTCTTCTCATCAGAGTACTAGCCTCCCAAGAAAAAAGTAGTTCTCAACTTCCAACTCTTTGTATTCATAGATTGATAGATTCATAGACTATTAATGCTCAGAGAGACCAGCAGCTTTCCAACTATTTTTAGCATTATTTTTCCTAAATGGAATCTCTATCAGAAGCCTGGTATGTAAAACAAATAAAAGAGGAACTGCTGTGTTAAAGTGTGTGTGTCTGTGTGTGTGTGGGGCATCTCTGGCCACTTGGCCTCTGCTTGCCTTTCTCATCCCTGAGGTAGCCCCTGAGCCACATGCTCAAGCCATACCCTTGAGCTTGAACCCTTGGGACCCACAGAGAAGTTTTAAGTTTGCTATCACTAGCCAGGTGTAGTGGCAGATGCCTGTAATCTCAGTACTTGGGAGGCTGAGACAGGAGGATTGCAAGTTCGAGGATAGCCTCAGCAACATAGTGAGACTCTCAGCAACATAGTGAGACGAGACCCTGTTTCAAAACAAACAAACAAACAAACAAGCAAACAAACAAAAATTAAAAGGGCTGGAGGTATAGCTTGGAGGTAGAATGCCCCTGGGTTCAATCCCCAGTAACAACACACACACACACACACACACACACACACACACACACACACACACACCTTTTTTCACATTCTAGTGTCCTCATTTACATACTGTGAAACTGAGTCTAGCAAGGAAGAATGTTCATGGGAATGAAAGATGGACAGGAAACTAGTGAGTTTAGTCAGCTGGGCTGGAGTTCATGTGCACAAAGAATGTAAGAGAGTTTTAGTTTTTCAGAACCTCCTGCAAATGAATGCAGATATACATAGGTCCTGGTCTAGTAAAACCATAGAGCTCCTTCAGACCATCTTCTGGGAGGGATGGAACCTCTTCCTCTACTACTCTGAAGACACCATTATGGAGAAACCTCATGACACTCTGATGCATACCCTGGCTGGGTGTCGGTGGCACAGTCTTGGTTTGACTCAAGAAAATTTGTGAAAACTTCAACTTAGCTTACAGCATCTTGATCTTTGGTGACTTTCTTCTCCCCTAGGCAGTTGGGGTTTTACTGTTCAAGATCAAGGGTTAGCTGGGTGCGGTGGTGCATGCTTGCAATCCCAGTTCTTGAGAGGCTGAGATAGGAGGACTGCAGGTTCAAGGCCAGCCTCGGCAACTTAGCCAGACCCTCAGAAACTTAGTGAGAGTGTGCTTAATTTCCAGTACCACAAAGACCTGCTGAGCTTATTCAGGCCAAAAAGCTCCTTTTACACAAATCTGACCTCTTTGTTCCTTTTATGCAATCTAAGCTCTCCTCCTCTGGCTAGAGATGCTACTCTCTAGAGTCCTCTGAGTTTTAGGAAATGAGTCCAAGAGTGGTATCTAGTGATCTGTGCCTTCTTAGTGAAGACGGAATCTGAGGTTTTGGAATGGGTGGCTCCTGTGCCAAGGGTTAGTGGGGGAAACAGGATTTTAGCCAGCATGCGTGACCCAAGACATAGATAATGTCATGCTTGGGAGGATGCTCCGAACATCCTGGTCAGGCTTTCTTAAACATGGTGCCAGATGATCTCAAGGCCTCTAGTGAGTGGTATCCCCCACAAAGTGGACGACATCCTTTGGAGTTGTATCACCCCCGGGTACTACATGTGATAGTCCTAAGTTTTGGGAGAGGGCATTCTAACATGGATGTGTTTGTGTGGGCAAATCATGACTGCCAGGACCAAAATCATCCTCAATCCTCAGAGATTACTAGTTCAACCATGTGTGTGTGTGTGTGTGTGTGTGTGTGTGTGTGTGTGTGTGTGTGTGTGAGTTTCAATGCTGGAGAATAAACCCAGAGCCTTAAGCATGTTAGGCAAGCACTCTGTCACTGAGCTACACCCTGAGCTACATTCCAGCTTTATTAACTTATTTATTTTTGTGGTACTGAGGATTGAACCAGGGGTGCTCTATCTCTGAGAACAATTTATTTTATTTTGAAACAGGATCTTACTAAGTTGTTGAGGCTGGCCTGCTGGCCTTGAACCTGTGATCTTCCTGTCTCAAGTACTGGGATTACAGGCACATGTCAACAAGCCTGGGTCCCAACCCTGTATTCTTTTTTTTTTTTTTTTTTTTTGGTACTGGAGATTGAACCCAGGGACATTCTAACTCCAAGCTATACCCCAACCCTATTTTATTTTTTATTTTGAAACGGTCTCACTAAATTGCTGAGGGTTTTGCTAATTTGCTGAGGCTGGTTTTAAACCTGCAATCCTTCTGTGTTAGCCTTCCAAGTACTGGGATTACAGGCGTGCAGGCTGTCCTTGAACCTGTCATCCTCCTATCTCAGACTCCTAAGTACTGGGATTAAAGGCATGCACCACCATGCCAAGCTCCTACTCTATGTTTTTAAAGATGAAATTTAAGAGCCCAGAGAGCAGAAAAGGCTAGCTTGGAGCTTTATAGATGAGGGCAGAATTTGGCCTAGAACCCAGGCTTTTATAAAGTGCCACTGGTTACCCTTACCAAAGCTCATACATAAGAATCATGAAACCAGCTATCTAGTAGTAAATCCAGTTCCATGAATGGCACTAAAGTATAAGTATTTGTATTCTTGTTTTCCTAAGGACAAAGGGCAAGATGAGGGGGTTGTTACAAGACCTGGGGAACCTGGAAGGGCTAAGGACCATCCTTTGGGCTCATCATTTCAACCCAGAAGGACACAGGCCCAGGTGAGTCCTGATGCCTTTGCTAGGAGTGAGGTCAATGGAAAAACAGGCTTGAACATTTCTTAGGAGGAATGTGAACATCTTAAAAGATATCTACCTCATTACTCAGCAAACTCTGAGACCACCCTCAGTGCCAGTGGATAAAACCCAAACACTGGCAGATTTTCTTCTCATCACAGTCAGATTTGAGCAGTGGAGATAACTTAATATACTGAAATAATGCAATTAAGCAGACTCCCCAGGCCCAGCTTCCAGTCTCACTCACTTTAACAAATATAATTTGGGTGACATCATGAAAAACAACATTCTTCTTGTGAGTGGATGTAGATTACAAGAAAAATGATCACATGGCTTAACCTTGGCAAGCAGAGAGAAAGCACTAAATTTGGCCCTTAGGAAAATGTGTTCTGTAAATGCCTGGTACTTACACAAGTGATAAGGGCTTGTTCAAAACTCGGGGTGTGTGTGTGTGTGTGTGTGTGTGTGTGTACACACACATGTGCGTACTTGCATGGATCTGGCCATGCATGTGACTCTGACCAGTATCTTTGTAATTCCAGATCATACATTTATAGATGGCATCTTAGCATTCAAAGCAACCCTTATTTATTTAAGACTCTTGTTCTATGAATAGTGAAAACTGCAATTAAGAACTAGGGCAGTGACTTGTCCAAGGTCATGCAACACATCAGTGATAAAACCTGGGTTAGGCCAGACACAGTGGTGCACGCCTGTAGTCCCAGTACTTAGGAGGCTGAGGTAGAAGGATCCCAGGTTGTAGGCCAGCCTCAGTAAGACTCAAAAACAAATACCCCCACCCCCAATTAAAAAAAAACAGAATCTGGGCTAGGATGCCAGTTTCCTGCCATCCCTGAATCCCCGTACTTCCCACCTCCTATTTAGCACTGGATTTATGTGATTGGGCCACTCTTCCTGGGAGCCATCACAGTCAACTTTTGTCATACCTCTATAAAAATGTATCTCTCTTCTTGGATATATCATACCAACTCTTAGAGCCTCAGTCATATCATCTATTATATAGGAAGAATAACAGTACTCACCTTCTCAGGTTGTTGTGTGAATTTTAGATGAAACAGCATATGTAAAGTGTCTATACGGTTTCTGGTATATAGTGAATAGAAAATAAATATTCTCTGTCTCGTGTTGAATGGAGATAAGACATAGTTACTGGCTTTAGGGAAGATACAGATTAAAAGGGGGATAAACTGTGTACGCAAATGATTCTCATACAGTTTTATAGTTTTGATCCCTTTGGACCCTCATATCAATGGTACACAATGCTCCTTACCTGTGTTATATTCTTTCCTTGATTTCTTCTTTCTTTCTTTACTTTTTTTTTTGCAATTCTAGGGACTGAACCCAGAGCCTATGATCAATTTCTTTTGTATCCTCACTCCCTGATTTTATATTGGTCTGAGATACATCCAGTTGCTCTCTCAAGTTACTTTGCAGCGAAGGGTAATGATATGATGCAGTTCTTTTTCTTTTTTTCTGGTACTGGGCTTGCACCCAGGGCCATTCTACCTCTGAGCTACACCCCCAGCCCTATTTTATTCTTTTTTTTTCCTATGTTGAAACAGGGCCTCACTAAGTTGCCAAGGCTGGTCTTGAACCTGCGATCTTCCTGTCTTAGCCTCTCAAGTACTGGGATTACTGGTGTGCACCACCACACTCAGCTGTCTCCTTACACATTCCACACTGCGGAGTTAAAAAGAATTTGCAGATACTATTTATAGCACTATTATAAATGTTTGTTGAGGAGAGGTGCTGAGAGAGTGGAGTAAGAGTCTAGAAAGTACTGACAGAAAACTAGATGCCAATGTTCAGGAATGGTTTAGAATTGATTAGTAACCTGATGGTTCATGGCCGTGTGCCATGAAAGGAAGTGATCATCAGGAATTGGCCTACTGAGGGAAACAGAATTCTTTTGGATGTAGTTACTAGACTTATAGACAAAAAGAATGTTTTAGTGATGGTGTGTGTTAATTTCAGTTGGTTTTCTCTGTGACACCTTTGTGGACAGAATATAGAATTGTAGATTGAATGATGACATGGTACATGTTCATGACTTGAACCCCCAAATGGTCAATTCATGTTTTGTGTCATCCTAAGGAGGTCTCTAGTGCCACATTGAACTTGCTCTTTTTCTTGTCAACATTTCAATCATCAGTGAAGCAGCTAGACAGTGAGCTGATCAAATAGACAATAACAGAGAGCTGGGAGAAGGAGCTAGTGTGTTGGATGGCAGAATCAAGATGTAAAAAGTTCTTGGACAGGCTGGAATAACAAGTCAAAGTAAACATAATGACACGAAAGGGGAGCAAAATAGACCCTGCTTTTGCAACTGCAAATGTCTAGGACAGAAAGATCTGACCAGATTACAATTCTTGTTACTAAGACTCCAGAGTTGTAGTTGACAACAATCTCAGTGGGAGCCAAAATCATGACATGGCTGCTAAAAAAAGCTCCCACAATCATAAGCTGCTTTGTTGGTATGCAGATCAAAGGAGGGTTAGCTCTGGGGTACTTGGATTGGGAGACTTCTGACCCATGACTTTGAGGGCATTGCACTCAGTGGTTCCTCATACTCTTCTCCTGGCTATTCTTTAGTCACATCTGGGAAGTCTTCATCTGTTTCTGGAATGCTGGTGTTCCTCATGGTTTCTTCTCTTTTCAGTCTGCATTTTGTCCTAGGGTAGGCTCAACCATTTCCATAACTTTGGACACCTCCTGTATGCTGAGAACTCCAAAATCTGTACCCCTTTTCTCCATCCTTATTGTCACTACCGTAGTCCAGGCCTTTGTTACCTCTCACGTAACACTGAACTTGCCTCTTAGCTGTTCTGCCTTCTGTACCAGTCCCATTGCCTTTATTCTGCTTTCTATACAACCACCAGAGTTGTCTTTCTAAGGCAACTAGATCGTGTCAACTGCTCTCCCTTGATAATTCTTATATAACTAAATTAAAAATCCTTAACCTGGCATTCAAGACCTCCCACAATCTGGTCTCTGCTACTCCCTCCCCTGATGCCATCTCTCATTACATTTCCCCAGGAATCCTACAAGTCTAGTGAGAACTAGACCGCAACGTCTAGTGAGAACTGAGAGTCGAGGCTGCAGTGACTTTTCCTTCAGCCATGACTATTGAACTCTTAGTTCAAAACTTCAATGACTACTCTGCCTTCAAATCCTTTCTGATGTTCTTCTCTCAGCCTGGATGGATTTCTTTCATCATCTCTCTCTCTCAAACTCTAACTTGTCCTTCAAGTTTTAGCTCATAGGCCACTTCCTCTGTGAAGTTTGATGTGATCTCCTGATCAGACTGGCACTTTCTTTTTGTATGTGTGGCACTGGGGATTAAACCCAGGGACATCCTACCTCTAAGCTACACCCCAGCCCTATTTTAAATTTTTATTTATTTTTTTATTTATTTGCGGTACTGGGGATTGAACTCAGGGGCATTCTACCTCCGAGCTATACCCCCATCCCTATTTTTTATTCTTTATTTTGAAACCGGGTCTCACTAAGTTGTGGAGGGCCTCACTAAGTAGCTGAGGCTGGCCGCGAACCCGGATCCTCCGGTCTCAGCCTCCCAAATGCTGGGATTACAAGCGTGCGCCACCACGCCCGGCTTTTATTCTTTATTTTGAAACAGGGTTATGCTGAGTTGCTGAGGCTAGCCACAAACCTACAGTCACCCTGTCTCAGCCTCCCTGGTACTGAGATTACAGGCATGAACCACTACACCTGGCTTGCATGGCACTTTTCTTTTTAACCCCTTGGCTTTTTGCTTGTACTTTATCATATCATTGAATTCTTCCCAGTTGATATTAATGATTGCTATGTACATATATGTCAGTCCTCCTGGGCTATAAGCTAAACACTTGGTCATTTTGCTGTACCTCTAAGCAAATGTCTATTTGTTAATTAAAGACAACATCGCTTCATGATACATTGTGGTGGTGGGGGGTGGGAAGATGGCCTCAGTTAAGGAGCACCTTACCTTGCTGTATTTCTGAGGCCCAGCATGCTGGAGAAGAAGTGTGAGAGCTGCCTAGATGCTCTTCTTCAAGACATAACAGCCGTGGGCTGGGGAATGTTTCTGGAGAAAGGCATTTGATCAGTGTAGTAAAAGTACTACACCAAGGCACGCTAATGGGAATTGTCAGCAGTGAGGGGCTGGCTCCCATTCTCCAGGGGATGCCAAAAGCCTAATGAGTCTATTTCAAGGAGGAGAAATGAAAGGGAAAGACACATTTATACAGATGAGAACCTTCTTCCTCCCTATGACCTTTCTGGCTGCCAAAGGGCCTCTGGCAGGCCACAGAACATGGTTTCTCCAGGATGCTGTGAAGGTAAGGATTCGGGGCCAAGAAGGGTGGAGAAATCAGCAGTCTCTTTCATATTGCATGGAACTTTCCCATCCCTCTAGCTTCACCACAGTTGACTTTCCCAAAGTCCCCTCGGAAATGTGTGTGGCCAGTAGTTCCATTACAGTGTGTATCTCCCCACCTCTAAGCACTCTCGAGAATATTTTTAGGAATATTCAAACTATTTTCTGTTATACAACTACTCCTTAAAAGGAACAACAAAGAATTTCATAATGGAGCATTGATGGCTGATGATAGATTAGTTGTTCTTCCCAACCGGGAGTGAAGGGTAAAGGGGGACTGGGAACTTCTCTGACAAATGGATATAACTTTGTTGTATCTTTTTTATATTTATTTATTTATTTATTTATTTATTTATTTATTTATTTATTTATTTGTGTGTGTGTGTTTTACTGGGGATTGAACCCAGGGGTGGTCTACCACTGAGTTGCACCCTCAGCCCTTCTTATTTTTTATTTTGAAACAAGGTCTCATTAAGTTGCTGAAGGTCTTCTTAAATTGCTGAGGCTGGCCTTGACCCTGTGATCCTCCTGTCTCAGCCTCTCAAGTACTGGAATTACAGGTATGTACCACTATACCAGATTTGTTGTATCTTTTGATTGCATGAATTAAAAAAGTAATAAGTAACTAAAATCTTACCACATGGAAAAAAAATGACCACTAGCTTTATAGTGAGCTTCCTTTTTGACATTCTTCTCTTTGCACAAACATAAACACACATATACATTCAAAATTTTATGTAAATGGAATTATAGTATATGTGCTATTAGAAGAAAATTCCATTCTCTTCCCAGTGCCTAGTACATAGTAGATGCCTAATAAATACTACTTAATGAATGTAAATCTCATTTTGAAATATCTTTAAAAAACCCAACAGTGTATCTTTCCACATCAATAATTATTAAACTCTTAAAATGATCTGTGGTGGTGCACACTTATAATCCTGGTACTTGGGAGGTTGAGATGGGAGGATTGTGGGTTCGTGGCCAGCCTCAGCTACTTAATGAGACTCTCATCAACCAAGCAAGATTCTCTTTCAAAATAAAGAATAAAAATAGGGCTGAAGTTGTAGCTTGGAGCTAGAATGCCCATGGGTTCAGCCCCCAGTACCAAAAAAAAATTTTTATGTATTTCAAATTGTAATTATCAAACATCACTTCAGAGATAGTGTGAAGGTCTTATGTCAACTATCTACTTATAAGACCAGTCCTAGAATCTTAGGACTGATGTATATAAAACATAATGTGGGAATATGTGTAAAGGGGGGAAAATTAGGACAAGAAAAAGGAAGTGCAATAACAGCAAAGAAGTTAGAGAACTTTTTTACCTTTAATCTTGAATTCTACTAAATTTTTTAGATGGCATAAGATAGGAATCTAAATTATTTCCTTATGCTGGGCGTGGTGCATGCTTGTAATCCCAGTACTTAGGATTTGTAATTTTTTTTTTTTTTTTTGCGGTGCTGGGAATTGAACCCAGGGGCATTCTACCTCTGAGCTATACCCCCAGACCTATTTTTTATTCTTTATTTTGAAACAGGGTCTCACTAAGTTGAAGAGGGCCTCACTGAGTAGCTGAGGCTGGCCTCGAACCCGGATTTGCCAGTCTCAGCCTCCCAAGTACCAGGATTATAAGTGTACGCCACCACACCCAGCTCCCATGAACTCTTCTTCAAGCATCTCTTCACTTTTCACCTTCAAGAAGCAAATATATCTCACCACATGGATAGATGTTTCTTTATATCTGATGTATCCTACCTTATGCCATCTAAAAAAATTAGTAGAATTCAAGATTAAAGGTAAAAAAGTGAATTTTAAGAAAATAGAGGATATTTGTATAAATTCTCTTTTGTTTTATAAATGCATAATTTATATAGCATCTTGAATTCATGTCATGGTTATAATATCTTAGATCCCCAGGGATGGTTAAAAGTTTTTTTTTTTCTAGCCATGCATGGTAGCAGCAAAGGCCTGTAATACCAGTCACCCAGGATACTAAGGCAGAAGGATGGTGTCCTAAGTTAGCATTCTCACTGGTCTAAGCCTAAGCAACTGTCCATGCAACTTAGAGGAAGGAAGATTTATTTGCTCACGGTTTTCTGGAGATTCTGGGTTCAGTCCATGCAAAGCTGATGTCTGTGCATCTCAGTGCATGGTGGCAGGAAGCAGAGAGAGGGAGAGAGCAAGGGCTCTGCTCTTACAACATGGAGTCCAGAAGCAAGAAGCAAGCGTGAGGAGGAGGAAGGATATATAATTCTCAAGGCCACACCCCCAGGGACCGCTCCTTAGCAACCAAGTCCCACTTTCAACATTGCTACCTTGTTTCCATGAGGGATAGGGGGGCATTCTAAGTCCAAACCATTATAGATGGCATCTTCAAGGCCAGCTTGGGAAACTTAGTGAGACCATGTCTCCAAATAAAAAAATAAAGAGCTGAGGATGTAGCTCAGTGATAGAACATGTGCCTAGTATGTGCAAAGCCAGCCCTGAGTTCAATACTCAGTACCCCCAATTTTTTTCCTTCTACCTTCTTCTTTATCTGAATTTTTTTGGTACTGGAGATTGAACCCAGGGGTATTCTACCTGTGAATTACACCCCAGCCCTTTTTAGGTTTTATTTTAAAATAGGGTCTTTCTAACTTGTTGAGATTCTTCCTAGGTTGTTGAGGCTGTCCTTGAACCTGTGTCCTCCTGTTTCAGCCTCCCAAGTACTGGGATTATAGGCCTGCACCACCACACCAAGGTTGTTTTGGGTTTTATATTTCCTATAGGAGCCTTCCTTGTGATGCAGGGCTTATCAGCTGGTTGGCTTTACTGTGAGATGATTAGTTAGTTTACTGGGGACTGCAACAAAAATACTATCTATAGGTATTTTCTCTCAGAGCAGTTCAATTTCTTCAGAGATGCATCCTCTAACTTGCTGCCAGGAAAATATATACCTGGCTGTCAGTGATTTGGAAACCAAAATATTTGGGGGGGGGAGGTGGATAGGGATAGAGATCTTATTATAGACTTTCATTTAATTCCCCTATTTTTAATATGATACCCTTTCCTTTTCTTTCATTCCATCTATCTGGGTCTGGGTCTCCTGTGGATCAATTTTGTTCAAATTAATTTCTAGTCTGCTGCCAGGATAGGGAAAAGTAATTTTTAACGCTGAGCAGGATGAGGTAAGTGGTCTCACTGCACCTTAGATGTACATGCAAGGGAAGTCTGTTTTGAGCCAGTCAACACACCTCTGCCTTCTTTGAGACACGAGTGATTAGTGATTAGTGATAGACTCGCCTGTTTCTCTAATTGCTGAGCTTGCCAAGCAGTCTGCAGTATGACTTCTCTTGTTTCTCATTTCACATTCCCCTCTGCTGGCACTTGCTCGTCAGCTCCCTCAGCTCTGCTAACCTCCATCTGCTTTCCATCTTCCAAGAATGTGTTGGCATATTTTTTCTGTTGCTGCCTTCATTCCCCTTTCTTTGTCCTTGTGTCTTTATGCCCCCTTAAAAATGCATATATTCTCATTCCAGTGCAGTTTAGAAGAGATAATAGATCAACATGTATTTAATCTGCTATATTAACGGGAAGTTCTCCAATTGTCGTTTTTTGTGGTACTGGGAATTAAACCCAGGGGCATTCTACCTCTGGCTACAACCCTGGCCCTTTTTTATTTGGAAACAGGGTCTTGCTAAGTTGCTGAGAACCTCACTAAGTTGCTGAGACTGATCTGTGATCTTCATGTCTCAGTCTCCCAAATACTGGTATTATAAGTGTGCACCACCATGCCTGGCCAATTATATTTATTAAAATGAAAAATTCAGAACTGGATATGGTGGCACATGCTTGTAATCCCAGTACTTGGGAGGCTGAGACAGGAGGATCACAGGTTTACAGCCAGCCCCAGCTACTTAGTGGGGCCTTCTGCAACGTAGTGAGACCCTGTTTCAAAAATAAAGAATACAATATAAGGTTGGGAGTGTAGCTTGGGGGTAGAATGCCCCTGGATTCAATCCCCAGTTACCCCCCCCCCACATAAATAAATAAATAAATAAATACAATGAAAAATGCATATAACCCTTGATCTAATCTTACTTATGGGAATATAACTGTCAGATATAAAATTACTAGGGCATATAGGTAAGTTTACAAGTATGTTTACAGCAATAACCTGATCCAATGATAGTTTAATGATTATAAAAATTAGGGGCTTTGGGTGTAGCTCAGTGATAAAGCACTTGCCTGGCATATACTAAGACTTAGGTTTGATCTCTAGCACTGTAAAAAATTATTATATATATATATGTATATGTATATATATAAATACACACATACACACATATACACACACATACACAGGTAAAGTGTCTCTCTATTTTGACCATCATGGCCCTTCCCTAGAATTACCCCCTCACTAGGCCTCCTCATGGACAAGAAAATAAAGGGTTAATGCCTTGACTGCCCAGAGGGTCTCCAAATCCCAGCTCTAGCTTAAGGCTGAGATCTCTTCCCTATATGGCTGTGTATTCTGAATGTCACTAACAACAGCAATGTATTACCTGTGTAATTTTAAGAAAATAAAAATGTATAACATAGAATATAAAAATTATAGTATATGTATACTATAGACCATTATCCAGTCATTAAAAGGAATGAGACATATTGACTGGGGAGGCTATCTGTGACATACTGTCAAGTAAAAGAGAAAGCAGTGAGGTGTGGTGGTACACATCTGTTATCCCAGCTACTTGGGAGGCTGAAGCAGGATCACAAGTTCCAGGCCAGCCTGGGCAACTTGGTGAGACCCCGTCTCAAAATAAAAAATAAAAAGGGCTAGGGATGTAGTTCATTGGCAAAGTGCTCCTGAGTGCAATTCCCAGTAACAGGGAAACAAACAAAATAAACAAAAAAAAGCAAAAGAAGAGAAGGCTATAGTGACTTCATTTTTTAATTCACACTTTGTGTTTATGTTTGTATATGTGAAAGACGAAGTGTGGAAACAAACACACTAAATTTTTAATAGTGGTTAGTTACATCAGAGGAATGGCTTTGGAGGGAGAATGGAAAAATCTATTAATTTCACCTTAGGAACATTTGCATTTTTTGAATTGTTTCAGGTATCCTGTGTTGCTTTTGTCATTCAAATGACAAAAATATAAACATGCTTTAAAAAGAGTATGGTGCTGGGGGTGTAGCTTAGTGGTAGAACATGTTGCTTAGGTATGTATGAGTCCCTAGCTTTAATCCTCATCACCCAAACTAAATAGAGTGTTGGTGCAAGAACATTTACTGTAGCATTGTTGATGATAGTAAAAAAATGGAAAGCAATATAAATATCTAATAATAAAGACTGGCGAAATATGTTATTGAATATCCCTATGACTGTATATCATGCGCGTGTTATGTTTTTAGTAGCATTTGGTAAGATGGGGAAATGATTACACTAATTCAAAGCAAAAATGAGGATACAAGATAGTATGTACATTCTGATTCCAGTACATTCTGATTCCAATATTGGAGTTAAGACACATACGTGTACAAGCTAGGCATGATGGTGCACACCCGTAATCCCAGTACTCGGGAGGCTGAGACAGGAAGATTGCTCATGCAGCAACTTAGCAAGACTGTGTCTCCAAAAAAAAAAATAGGACTGGGGCTGTAGTTCAGACATAGTAGGCCCCTGAGTTCAATCCCCAGTAACACACACCCCCCAAAGACTGGAGGGAAATATCCTATGTTGGTTATTTAGCGCTGTATTAAAAAACCACCCTCAAATTTAGTGATATAACAACCACCACTTTCTATTTTCTCTTAGGACTCTGGGAGTTGACTGCGCCAATCACATGGTTCTTGCTCAGAGTGTCTCATACGGTTGCAGTTAGACAGTGGCCGGGGCTGGACATTTTGAAGGCTTCCTCATTCACATGTCTGGCAGTTGATGCTGGTTGCTGGCTGGGAACACCCCTGGAGCTTTCAGCTGGAATGTTTACATGTGGCCTCTCCATGTGGCCTGGGTTTCCTCATAGCAGAACAGCTGGGTTCCAAGAACAAGTGTCCCGAGAGAGAGAGAGAGAGAGAGAGAGAGAGAGAGAGAGAGAGCGTGCAAGCGAGCCAGGTGGAAGCACTATTGCTTTTATGACCTAGCGTGGGGAGTCAGGCAGCATGGCTTCCCCTGTGTTCTGTCTGTTAGACACAAGTCAAAGAGTCCAGCCCAGATTCCAGGGAGGGGAGTTAGATTCCACTGCTGGATGGGAGCGATGTCAAAGAATTTGTGAACTTGTTTTAAAATTACCACATGTGTCAAAATGTTTACAGTTACTGGTAAGATTATAAGGATTTAAATTTTATTTTTTTTCTCTGTTCTTTTTGAGGCCATAGAAAACACATGTGACTTTTAAAATCCGAGTAGAAAAAGTAACCAAGTGCTGTAGAGCAATTAAGATCACTGGGCAGAGTTAAAAGACCTGAATATTAGTTCGAGCTCTGATACTAAATCACTGGGAACCTTGGGCCAGGCTCTTCCTCTGGGCCTTTCCTTTTGGGACACCACTGGCTTCAGCCTCTTCCTTCTCATTTACATTTGCATTCTCCTCTTCTTTACACATTTACACGGTTTCCCTTTTACACATTGGTGTTCCCCAGGCTCCCCCTTGAGCCTGGGAGCCTCATTTCAACCATTCTTTGATTTCAACCATGCTCTCCGCTCCTTTTGCCATACGTGTTCTATAGATCCGCAAGTCATGGTAAGTCCAAGTTCTCACCACTTACCAACTCAACACTCAGACTGTTGGAAAGAAAAAACAATCATGCAGCAATGCAGCCTGGAGCCAGTATAAATTTATGGTTTCCCATTCTCTGCTAGGCCATCAAATGACCTGCCCAGCATCTCTTCTTTATATCCCCAGGCAGTTCATTCTTGAATTTCTAAGTGGCTATTCTACATTTTTTTGGTACTGGGATTTGAACCCAGGGGTATTTTACCTCGGAGCTATACCCTAGCCTTTTTATTTTTTATTTTGAAACAGAGTCTTGCTAAATTGCTAAAGGTCTCGTAAGTTGCTGAGGCTGGCCTCAAACCTGCTGTCCTCCTTTCTCAGCCTCCCAAGTACTGGGAGGCGTGTGCCACCATGCCCAGGTTCCAGATTTCCATTTTCCTTAATCCTTCTACTCTAACTCTCTCTCTTCTCATTGGAAGTTCACTTTGTCTCTTACTTGAATGGGATAAAGAAGGTAGGTAGGCTCTCCCTCAACTTCTTTTACCACCTACAAACTCAGTTTTTATCTGGACCCATTATCTCCTTTTTTCCTTCTATTTCAAAGAAGGAAGTACAGCCTCTTTTCAGAGTATATCCCTCTACCCAAGCTCTGGACCCCATTCTATCTGCTGTCCTCAGACATTTTTATGGACAGATAATATTCCATTGTATGTATATAGCACATTTTGTTTGTCTGTTCTTTTGTTGATGTACACTTGGATTATTTCCTTTTACTTTTTGACTGTAGTGAATAGTGCTACAAATAACATTGCCATCCAAGTATTTGTTTGAGTCCCCACTTTTAATTGGTTCGTGTATATACTTAGTGGTGGGGTTATATGGTAATTGTATGTTTGTTTACTTTTTTTTTAGAATTTTTCTTCATGTATGTGGTACTGGGGATCCAATCCAGGGGTGTTCTACCTCCAAGCTATACCTTTAGCCCTTTTTATTTTTTATTTTGAAAAAAGGCCTCACTAGGTTGCTGAGAATCTTGCTGCATTGCTGAAGCTGGCTTTCTGTGATCCTCTGGTCTCGGTCTCCTAAGTACAGGCGTGCACCACCACACCTGGCTTTTCTTTCTTTCTTTTTTTTTTTTTTAAAGAATTTTATTGATACAATGTACTCATACATCATAGAAAGATTCAGAGTGATACATTCATATATGTCCATCAACAGATGAATGGATTACAAAACTGTGGGATATGTACACAATGGAATTTTACTCAGCCATAAAGAAGAACAAAATCATGTTCTTTGCAGGGAAATGGATGCAACTGGAAAACATTATGTTAAGTGAGATTAGCCAGTCATAAAGAGTAAAGAAGCATATGTTCTCCCTAATATACGGATGCTAGGGAGAAGATGGGGCATAGGAAGGTCTCCAGATGAAAAAGGAGAGACCCTTGATCAACAAAGAAGTTGATTTAACCGAAAGGGATTGACGGGGGGGGGGG
>PVLC010017153.1:0-34231 GCA_004027655.1 Graphiurus murinus
AAAAAAAAAAAAAAAAAAAAAAAAAGAATATGCCATTTAATGTAACAAGTACTTCTAGCATGCACTTTCTGATCTATTATGTCTCAATCTAGTGGCTGCACATAGCCATGCTGCTGCCAGGTTAAAAAAAAAAGAAAAAAGCAGTACAGAACATTCACTTTCTAGAAGGAGCCATATCGAAAACAACCTACCAGATGTCAGACCATTTTCAAAACATCACACACACACACACACACACACACACACACACACACAAAAAAAAAAAAAAAAAAAAAAAAAAAAACAAAGATGTGTTTATGAAGAGAATTTTTCAATTTCCAAGTAAGTGATTCTAATTTCTTACTACTCAGCACTGTAACAAAGGAAGACTACCGGCCCATCTTCTCCATCTTTCTCCAGGGCAACATTTCTCTGCAGGAGTGTGTCTGGTTTGGCTGCATATTTGGATGCTTATTAGATCTGCTCTCTCTGGCATATTTATTCAGAACAAGCTCCATTTTCAGACTCAATCTCTATTGTAGATACTTTACTTTTAGGAGTACTGACACAGTACTGTGATAGGCTGAAAGTACTGCCACCAGCCACACAAACTTGTCATTAACCCTTCTCTGAAGCACAATTTTCATTAGTATTACGAGAAAATAAATAAACGAAAAACCAGACACAGAAATATTTGCTCTAACCTGGCAAAATTATTTAAGCATTCCATGTATGAGTTAGCACCTTTCACTCCTCTCATTATTGTCAATTTCACTTCCATCTGCTGTTTTTCTTTATTTCTTGTCCTGACTTTCAAGGAACAAGCACAATATAAGAAAACCCCATTTCTTTGACCATTTCACTTTAGATGTTTCTTCCTTATTCACAAACTTGTAACTATGGAAAAAATTGTGGCTTTACCATCTTTTCTCCTTAACACCACAATTAAACTCTGCGCATAAAGTATCATGGAAATGGCATCTGAACAGTACATGAACATTCTAGTAATGTCCAAGACTTGGGAGACTGGCTCGGTGAGGGAACTGGAAGTACAGTACCAATAAAGCAGTTTTTTCTGAAGTTTAGAACAGTAAAGCTGATGTCAAATTTCAAAGAAAGGGTTAATTTTAATCATCTTAATAACTAAGTAAAAAGATAATCTCTTTTTCATTAAAACCTAGTGACTGAGGTAGATGATGTTGTTATCAGATATTGAATTGGGCTTAAGATATAAAAATGAACTATGGGAAAGAAAGCATTGATTTAAAATTATCTTCCTTTGTAATCCCAGCATTTGGGAGGCTGAGACCAGAGGATCCAGGTTCGAGGCCAGCCTCAGCTACCTAGTAAGGCACTCCACAACTTAGTGAGACCCTGTTTCAAAATAAAGAATAAAAAAAAAAAATAGGGCTGGAGGTATAGCTCGGAGGTAGAATGCCCCTGAGTTCAATCCCCAGTACTGGAAAAAAAAAAAAAAAAAAAAAATCTTCCTGCCAGGTGTGGTGGCACTCACTTGTAATCCCAGTACTTGGGAGGCTGAGACGGGAGGATCTGGGTTCGGGGCCAGCCTCAGCTACTTAGTGAGACACTCTGCAACTTAGTGAGATCCTGCTTCAAAATAAAGAGAAAAAATAGGGCTGGAGGTGTAGCTCTCTGTTAGAATGCCCCTGGGTTCAATCCCTAGTGCCACAAAAAATCCACGTATGAGACATCATGGGCTCACTTCTATATTTGAAGATAAACTCAGCAGTTGATGAAAAGATCCACAGAAAAGATCTAACCGAATAGCAAACCATGAAACAGTTGTCCCTGTGAAGAACAGCAACTGTGCATTTGATATTTCCGTCTTGGCTCATTCTCAACTGTCCAGGATTTGGATTCCTGAAGGCTTCTTCAGCATTTAACTAATTCTTTGTTGGTTGAAGGGGTTGGGACTGTTTCTCCACACATAAATTGATCTTTGTCATAAATCACTTTTATAATGAAAGAACAGCTCAGACATGTTGCCACGTCTTCTCTATTCTCCAAATCTCTCCTTGGTGATAGAGAAGTTATCCCTGCACAGGCCAGGGTAGAAATATGTCTCCGAGTCCTCGTCGTATTGGAAGTCCTCGATCTCCACTTCATGGTGAAACACCGCTATGGTCACGGGGCTGGCCAAGGGCTGGAGCCCTCGAAGTCCCACAACGCAGGGCTCTGTGGGTCTAACTTTGCTGGCGTCTGCCAGATCCGGCACTGCCACCAGAACTGATGCACCAACCCAAATCAACCTTTTGATTTTTCCTTGTCTTGTTTCTTTTGACGGATGTCCCTAATTGGCTCTTAAATTTTGTTGGATACTTTTTAATTTAAATTTTTCTATTGTATCCCCTTTCTTGTTGGTGTTGGGTTCATGTCTGGCATTCCTATGGTCAGTCAGCTTCTCCCAGGATACCCATGCAATGCTTCTCAGCCCTTTCCCTCGACCTTCTGCACCTCCCTTTTCTGCTTGTGAGGATTTCTTACTTGAATAGGGGCTTCATCCAAAGTACTTGATGCCTGGCTTAATGGGCCTCTTTTCCATGTTTACTTCTCTTCAGGTTTGCCAGTGTCTGTGTGCTTCCTTTGAATTACACCAGAGACTGTAGAAGAGGATCCGGGAATACACCTTCCTATATGTGTCTCACCTCTTTTATTCTGCTTTTGTATTCAGACCTGGGCTTTTCATGGGTCTGTGCATATTTAGAATCTTGAAGAGTTCCATGCTCTGTTGCCTATGTTTCCTGGTATGTTCTCTGGTATGTTCTCTCTCTCTCTGTCTCTCTCTGTCTCTCTGTCTCTCTGTCTCTCTGTCTCTCTCTCTCTCTCTCTCTCTCTCTCTCTCTCCCTCTCTCTCCCTCTCTCTCTCATCCTCCCTCCCATTTGTCCCCACTCCCTCCCTCCCCCTCTTTCCTCCTTGTTTTTGTGGGTCTAGCACAAGTGAACTTTTGGTCTTATTTTTATTATATCCTAAGCGAGGTTACATGATGCAGAGTAACATAAAATCTAGTCACTATTCTTCATTTTTCTAAAATGAAAGCATCAAAGGATATTTGAAGAACTGTCAAATCCTTTCATAAAAAAAGTTTAAAGAAACTCTCACAGTCACCAAATCAAGGACTTATGAGATTCATTTTAACCTGTTTTCCATCATATTCCTAATCTCAATGTTGTTTCTCATTTTACTTGGGGGGGGGGTGTTATTGGAGATTGAACCCAGGGGCACTCTACTTTCAAGATAGACTCTCAGCCCTTTTTATTTTTATTTTTTATTTTTGAAACAGGGTCTCGCTAAGTTGCTAGGCTGGCTTCGAACTTGTCACTCTCCTGCCTCAGCCTCACACGTATACTGTGATTATACAGATGTGTGCCACTATACCTGGCTCATTTCACTTTTTTTTTTTTTTTTTCTTTTTTTGCGGTACTAGGGATTGAACTCAGGGGCGTTCTACCTCTGAGCTACCCCCCAGTCCTATTTTTTATTCTTTATTTTGAAACAGTGTCTCACTAAGTTGCGGAGTGCCTCACTAAGTAGCTGAGGCTGGCCGCGAACCCGGATCCTCCGGTCTCAGCCTCCGAATGCTGGGATTACAAGCATGCGCCACCACGCCCGGCTCACTTTTTTTTTTGACATGGCATCCAAACAACCCCCATTATTTCAGACATCACAAGACCAAAGATTATAATTATCATTTGAAGAAACAATATTTGTAGCTGCAGTACCTCTGTGAGTTCAGAAAAGAACTGAATATTTGGTTTCTTGATAATTCACAGTACGCTTTGCTAACCCATAAGGAGCATCAGAGTATTATTATAAAGTTTTTTAAATTGCAATTAAACACATTTACAGGCCGGTCATGTTGGCACATGCCTGTAATCCTAGTACAGCCTCAGCAAGTATCGGGACTCTCATTAACCAAGTGAGACCCTGTTTCCAATTAAGAAATAAAATTGGACTGAAGGTATAGTTCGAAGGTAGAATGCCTCTGGGTTCAATCCCCAGTAACACACACACACACACACACACACACACACACATATACACACACACACACACACAAACACATATTTACAGGATAATTTCATTGTGTGAAAGCAATCAACCTAGAGAAATGACTATATCATTTTAAAATGTGGTACGTATATCAGGGTTTTGGGGTTTTTTTTGCGGTATTGGGGATTGAACTCAGGGACATTCTACCTCTGAGCTACACCCCTGCCCTATTTTATTTTATTCTTTATTTTGAATCAGGGTCTCACTAAGTTGCAGAGGGCCTCGCTAGGTAGCTGAGGCTTGCTGTGAACCCAGATCCTCCGGTCTCAGCCTCCCAAATGCTGGGCTTACAAGTGTGCGTCACCACGCCCGACTCAAAACCTATTTATGATGACATTGTCAAGAGAATGAGAAGATAAGCCATGGACCAGGATAAAATATTTGCAAGAATGTATATCTGATAAAGGACTCTTTCTTTCTCTCTCTCTCTCTCTCTCTCTCTCTCTCTCTCTCTCTCTCTCTCTCTCTCTTTTGCAGTACTGGGGATGGAACCCAGGGGCATTCTACTTCTGAGCTACACCCCCAGTCCTATTTTTTATTCTTTATTTTGAAACAGGGTCTCACTAAGTTTCAGAGGGCCTCACTAAGTAGCTAAGGCTGGCCGTGAACCCGGATCCTCCTGTCTCAGCTTCCCAAGTACTGGACTTAGAAGCATGTGCCACCACACCCAGTTTAAAGGACTCTTTTTTGCAGTATTGGAGATTGAACCCAGGGGCATTCTACCTCCAAGCTACGTCCCCAGCCCGACTTTTTACTCTTTATTTTGAAACTGGGTCTCAATAAGTTGTGGAGGGTCTCACTAAATAGCTGAGGCTGGCTTTGAGCCTGCCATCCTCCTGTCTCAGCCTCCTAAATACTGGTATTACAAGCTTGTGCCACCACACCTGGTTCGGTAAAGGACTCTTAAAATATACAAAGAACCCTTAAATTTCACCAATAAAAAATGAATAATCCAAGCCGGGCGTGGTGGCGCACGCTTGTAATCCCAGCATTTGGGAGGCTGAGACCGGAGGATCCGGGTTCGCGGCCAGCCTCAGCTACCTAGTGAGGCACTCCGCAACTTAGTGAGACTCGGTTTCAAAATAAAGAATAAAAAATAGGGCTGGGGGTGTAGCTCGGAGGTAGAACGCCCCTGAGTTCAATCCCTAGTACCGAAAAAAAAAAAAAAATGAATAATCCAATCTAAAAATCTGCAAAAGCCCTGCACAGACATCTTACCAAAGAAGACATAAAGATGAGATACAAACATACGGAAAGATGTTCAACATCAGGAAACTGTGAATGTTCACTAGGAAACTGTGAATAAAAAAACAATGAGATATCAGTCCATTCTAGAATGGCCAAAATTCAGAACACCGACCACACCAAATGTCAAGAATGTGGAACAACAGGAACTGTCATTCATTGAAGATAGAAATGTGAAATGAGAGCCGGGCGTGGTGGCGCACGCTTGTAATCCCAGCATTCGGGAGGCTGAGACAGGAGGATCCGGCTACCTCCTAGTGAGAGACTCCACAGCTTAGTGAGACCCGGTTTCAAAATAAAGAATAAAAAATAGGGCTGGGGGTATAGCTCGGAGGTAGAATGCCCCTGAGTTCAATCCCCAGTACCGCAAAAAAAAAAAAAAAGAAATGTGAAATGATAATCACTTCTTTGGAAAACACCTTAGCACTTTTTTTTTTTTTTTTTTTTACAAAACTACGCATACTCTTTTTATACGAAACAGCAATCAATCACACTTTTCTGTGTCTACCCAAATGAATAAAAAATTGATAGCCACACAAAAACCTACATGAGATTTTTATAATAGATTTACTTATAATGGTAGATACTTGGAAGCAATTAGGCTACTCTTCAGTAGATTAATGGATGAAAAACGTATGGTACATTAGAAAGTGGAATATTTCCCAACAAAGCATGGATGTTTTTTCATGTGTTACTCGCCTTGTTTTTTTACTTTTTTTTTTTTTTTTTTTTTTTTTGCGGTACTGGGGGTTGAACTCAGGGGTATTCTACCTCCGAGCTACACCCTCAGTCCTATTTTTTATTCTTTATTTTGAAACCGAGTCATGTTGCGGAGTGCCGCGTGCGCCACCACGCCCGGCTGCTCACCTTGTTTTTTTAGAAAGTAGCAAAACCTCTCACTGGCAGCGGTGGGATTCGAACCCACGCCCCCGAAAAGACTGGAGCCTTAATCCAGCGCCTTAGACCGCTCGGCCACGCTACCACAGATAAAGAGTGACCCTCAATGTCTTTTCCGGTAGTTAACTACTTTTTTTTTTTTTTTTTTTTTTTTTTTTTTTTTTTTTTTTTTTTTTTTTTTTTTTTTTTTTTTTTTTTTTTTTTTTTTAAACAGTTCTATTGTATATGCATTGTGCCCTTGGCATCCTGATTTCAGGCAGCACCTATGAGCACGTAAAGTAAGAGTTCAGGAAACGGATGGTCCCCTCTCAAAAGCTTACTCTCCTGATCAACTCTGAATTGTTCTTCTATCTCAGGTTTAAAGAGGGTAGGATAAAGAGGGTAGGATATTCTTACAAAGCGACGAATGAATACCGAGTGATGAGTGAATGGAATCTGTACCACACACTGGCTATGTGCCTTTTGCAGGTGTAAACTATATTTTTATTCCTCCTTTCAGTCTTGCCACACATTTCTTAGGAAGATAAGCCAGATTTGAAGTTAAGGTTACAAAATCTTAGCGTTGAGGGAACATGACTTAGGGCTTTTGCAGACGCGAGAGGGCTTACTTAAAGCTGGAATCTTACCAACAGCCTAAGGACGCCAAAGAATCCACAGCCCTGCTTTTCAGCAGGTGAGATATCAAAGGATGCACGTGTGTATGTAGCTGTGCGGAATGATTTCTTCAGATAAGGCAAAGCCCCTCTGAAGCTTCTACACTCTAAGACAGAGACATCTTCATTTCTGCTCTCATAGAGACTTCTAGAATAGATGCTTATAGACGGGGGTGTTGGCGCACGCTTGTAATCCCAGTACATGGGGGGACGCGGAGACAGGAGTGTCGTAGGTTCGCGGCCAGCCTCAGCAATTTAGTGAGACTGTTTCAAAATAAAAGAATAAAATCGGGCTAGGGGTGTAGCTTAGAGGTAGGATGTCTCTGGGTTCCAACCTCAGTACAATTTATATATCATGTAAATGTAATGGCTTTAGTACCTTAAGGCTCTCCTAGGTCTGTAAGATTGGCATTTCAGCCTTGCCAATCGACCTCTGAGCTAGCTCTGGCCAGCAGAGCGCAGGATTCAGGTGCCCTGATAACAAATGCTGTCTCCCTCCGCAGCAAAATTCAGCCCAGACCCCGAGGAGGAGTAACCAGATCTCACTCAGGGATATAGTGGGCTCATTTTTCAGAGGAAAAAAATATTTGGTGAGACTTGACGGGGGAGCGGCCTGCAAGCCCCACAGGGGCGGGACAGGAGGTTCTCATCCGCAGCTATCTTCTTGTTTTTCTTTTCAGCTTTGTATCTGACCCAACATCCCCCATACGATTAGGTAAACCTCTCAGCATGTATTGTTAAGCTTAGCTGATCTCTAGTCTCCACCGATCCAAAAGCTAAGAAGGCAATAAGTATCTGATATCTATAGAAAAGATTTCCTCACTTTGCTGTAGTCTGCCTACTTAATATGCCCCTACCAATACATTTGTTGAATGCATTATTTTTTTTCTGTTCTTTGCTATAAAACTTTATGTAACCTCTTTTACTCTAACATGCACGCATGTTTGTGTGTGTGTGTGTGTGTGTGTGTGTGTGTGTGTGTGTGTAGGGTAGTGGGTGGAGATCGAACCCAGAATATGCATTCTACTTCTGAGTTACACCTCCAGCCCTAATTTATTTTTTATTTGGGGATTGAACCCAGGGGCATTACATGCCCGCCCCATTTTTTATTCTTTATTTTGAAACAGGGTGGAGGGCCTCATTAAGCTGAGGCTGTCCTCTAACCAGGATCCTAGGGTCTCAGCCTCCTGAGTACTGGGCTTACTAGCGTGTGCCACCTAAGGCTCCCACCTTGTTCTCTTAACAGCTACAGCAACTCAACCTTATGATCAGAAAGAGATGTTTGCATAGGATGTTACTACATCTGTATGAGAAATTAACATTTGGCTCCAGGATGACCCACTGACTATCCCTCCCTTGAGGTTGAAGTGCTTACTCAGATTTAAAACAAAAACAAAAACAAAAACCACACCTTTTAAAATGTACTTAAAGAGCCAGGCGTGGTAATGGTCACTTGTAATCCCAGTACTTGGGAGGCTGAGACAGGAGGATCACAGGTTCCAGGCCACTGCATGCAACTTAGCCAGGCCTTTTCAAAATTAAAAGGGGGCAGGGGTATTGCTCAGAGTGGACCCTCTCTGAGTATAATCCCGTTACACACACCACATACTCGGGATTCTTCCAATGGGGAGCACAAGAACCCACCAAGCCCTCAACAGAAAGGTTTATTTTGGGCAAGGCAGTAGTACCTCATGGCAGAAGCATGTGGAAATGGAAAACTGCTCACCTAATGGCAGCTGGAGAGAGAGAGAGAGAGAGAGAGAGAGAGAGAGAGAGAGAGAGAGAGAGAGAGAGAGAGAGAGGCAGAGGCAGGCAGACTGGGGTTCCAATATCCCCTTAAATCGCGTTCCCCCAGAGACCCACTTCCTCCATCCTAGGCCCACCTCCTAAAGATTCCATCACTTTCCCATAGCACTATCAGCTGGGGACCAAGTCTTCAACGAAGGTGCTTTTGGGGCACATTTAAGATCCAAATTATAACAATAAAAATGCCCGTTACTTCATTCTATATCACAAAGATTTTTCTTCTTATTATTCTTTTTTAAGAGGCTTTATAGTTTCAGGTCTAGTATCCACTTTTAGTTAATTGTCACATATGCTGTGAAGGATGGATTAAAATTCACTTTTTTGCACATGGAAATGCAAATTTTCCAGTACTTTTTGTTGAAAAGAATTATCCCTTTTTAATGCAAAAAGACAGCTCTGCTTTAAAGGAAAATAAAAAAATAATTTATTCTGCCGGGCCCAAGCCCCATCTTCGGCCAGGCCCCTCCAGATGGCTCACTTTGCAAGTTTGTGGACTCCTGCATGGCCACTGCCCTTTCACACCTGTCATCACTATTTTTCATTGCTCTTTCTTGAAAACTGCAGTTCTTGGCTTCACAAAACTATAACAATTACTTTAGATAAAGGTCATATCTAGATCCCTAGTCCCTAGTGCAGAACCTAATACAGAATTAGAATTCCCTGTCTGTTGAATGAAGGAATGAATTAAGAGTATTAGCGACTGCCGCTTGCTCTGCCGCTGAGGAGCTGTGAGAGAGGTCCCTACTGCTAAGGAACTTAGACGAGGCGATTGCAGTTTCCAGGAAATCCAGAGTCAAGGAAAAAACCAACTGTGGAAGTCGCTGTTTCAGCTGAGACCTGTGGTGGTCTCGGGTTTTGGTTCTTAATTTTAACAATCTGAAGCGAGTTAGCCGGGTGGAATCTTGCACCCTGTTAGTCTGTGTCGGATTGGGCATATATCTCTAATTTTAGGATAGTGGTGGTCTCTGGCCTCCACTCTGCGCCATTCCTAGCAACCCCAGAATCTGCAGAATAAATCCCAGCACTGTACCTGGAAAATAAGAGTAAAACGAAATCCAGATTCTTGTTTACACCTAACACTTAAATGCGCTGCCTAGCAAAATATTCCTTTTCTGAGAAAGAAAGAAACCAACTCTCCGCGAGGCCCTATAGCTCAGGGGTTAGAGCACTGGTCTTGTAAACCAGGGGTCGCGAGTTCAAATCTCGCTGGGGCCTACTAGCGCTCTCTTCACTTTTATAAAAATTTCCCGCTTCTCTTGATCCCAATTCTGCCGAGGAGAAACACAGCTAACTCCAGCTTATCGGTGCTCGCGAAAAACCACCAGCCAAGCGAGCTCGCATCCTTTTAGGTCCTGGTACGAGTGCGCAAGAGCTGCTCTCCCGCCTGGAGCGCGGCAGAGGCCGTGGGAGCTGCGGGCAGCGCGCCAGTTTGGGCGGACGTCCCGGCCGTGCGGACCCGGGAGCGGGAGGACGGGCGGCCCGGGTCGGAGTCGAGAACAAATCTGTCCCCCGGTGGAGAGCCGGCGACCGCGCCGGGGCGTCCCCCAGGTGTGGGTCAGGCCGACACAACGGCGGGGTGGCTCGCTGGCGCCGCACTCGGGCCCGCGGACGTGGCGGCGGAAGGGCGCGGCGCAGGGCGGACCGAGGCGGGTGGAGGCGGGCGCCGGAAGTGAGAGCGGAGCGGGGAGCCGCGGCGCCCACCCTCTGCGCCCCGGGACTCCACGACTCCGCGCGCAGTGCTCGCCCCGCCCAACCCACAGTCACGCGCGCTCACGCCCTGGGGCCGCCCGTGCTGCGCTCGGGACTCCGCCTGCCGTGCAGACCCTGCCCGAAGTCCCTGCCGGAGAGAAGCTGGAGGATCTAGCTCCAGAAGGGCGGTCCTCGTCACTGCGGACCCCGGACTTAGAAACTGGCTTTGGGGCTCCGTGCTGTCCGGGCTCCAAGGTGCACGTTACCTGTCGCCTGCCTCCAGTCTCAATGTCCTCAAAAGAGCCTTCGCGAGAAGTTTTTCCGTGCTCCCTTCGATAGCTCAGCTGGTAGAGCGGAGGACTGTAGTGTATACTTGTGTAGTCATCCTTAGGTCGCTGGTTCGATTCCGGCTCGAAGGAGTAGCTGCTGTTTTGGGGTTCAGAGCTACCAGTCCTCCCGTCTTTGTTTCCTCAGTCCGTAGTCCTTGATCAAGAAATTCTTCTCTATTTCCTGTCCTAGTCCTGAGAAAAGACACAAGTAATGAGAACTGGATAGTTGAGCTGGTTCTTGGGACCAGTTGGAGACACCTTTTTTTGTGTGTTTGTGTGGCACTGGGGATTGAAATCAGGGGCATTCTACCTCTGAGCTACACCCCCAGCCCTATTTTTTATTCTTTACTTTGAAACAAGGTCTTATAAGTTGCGGAGGGCCTCACTAAGTAGCTGAGACTGGCCGCGAACCTGCGAACTTCCTGTCTCAGCCTCCCTAATGCTGGGATTCCAAGCGTGCGCCACCACGCCCGGCTTTGGAAAGGCTTTTGAGCTGCCTTCAGAAGGTAGACTCTTGGCTTCTGAAGTACAAAAGTGGGAGACTAAAGACAGCTGGCCCGCACAGAAGAGCTGAGTAGTGGCCGGCGGGCCCCACCCGTCCTGCGCGTCTGCCCCGGCTCAGGAGTCCACAGCCCCGCGCCCCCGCAACCGAGCTCCACTCGGGGCCTCGAGCTCCCTCCCGGCTCCTCCAGAGCCGAGCCTGAAGCTAGATCCGCCCTCGCCCCCCACCCGGGCGAGGTCTGAAAAGCTGCCTCCCTCCGCTCATCCTGCATCTGGAGGGGTCCAGGACGAATAAATGGGGATAGGGCCGGAGGCAGATGGGAACTTGGTAAAGATGGGGAAAGAACTAAGCAAAGCGGAAAGGAAATGTTATCAGAAGGAAAAATAACTGGGGTAGCACGGCGGCCAATCGCTGGTAGGAAATTGTAGTTCAGAGAGACAATGAGAAGTGTTCTTGTGGTACGGCTCGTTGGTCTAGGGGTATGATTCTCGCTTTGGGTGCGAGAGGTCCCGGGTTCAAATCCCGGACGAGCCCTACTGTTTTACCCAGTTTTTTTTTTATGGAATTAAAAAAAAAAAAAAAAAGCGAAATTCTGTGCAGACTTTCTCAGGTTTGGACGATTACAAAAGAGGACAGCATTAAATGCACGGGTGAGAGACCGGATCGTTGACTCAGGTCGGGACGAAACTCCCTGGGTTCTGGATGCTGCTCTCCGGGATGCCACCGGTGTCGTCCTGTCGTCCTCTTCCTGGGGAGCTGGAGTCAGCTCCCGTCCGGTCTTCCCGGAGGCTGTGTCCTCCCGACCCCCACCGTCGGGTTCAGCGGGGACAGGGGCGCGGATCCCCAGGCTCACCCGCTGCCCTGGGGCGGGGATGCTGCCGCTCGCTTCCTGGGGGCGGATCCGGCAGGAGGGGCCTGGTCTGAGAAATGGGGCGCTGTCCCACCCTCCCAGAGGCTGGAACGCGGGTCCTCGCGTGTGAGTGCACGCACAGGCGCGCCCAGACCTCGCCGAGATCCCGGGCAAGACTCGAAGGAGCACCTCCGCACGCCTACCAGCTCTCCAGCGTCCTACTAGGGAGGAAGAAGCGGGTGAGAATCAAAACCTTCTCTTTCCACGGTCCGGCCAATTTTTGCGGTTCTTTTTCTGAGCCCGAGGTGGCTTCGCACTTCTCCTCCAGCTTCTTGGTAGCTTCGTCTGGAGTGTTTGTGCCAGGGAAATCCCTTCCTAGCAGAGTCAGTGTGGGGTTCATGGGACAAGGATGGTGGGGGTATGTGGGGATTCGCGAACCGGACTGAGGAGCTGACGATTGAGGAGGAGTTAAAAGGTTCAGTTCTTGCAGGAATTAGGGATATTACTTCCCTTCCCGATTTTTACTTTCTGCATCTAGACGGAGATGCCAGTGTGAATTCCCGATTGTCCTGAACCCAAGCTCAGAGGAGATCACAAAATTTGCTTACCAAAGAGAGGCCCGCTCTGTACTAAGGAATCTGCTGGGTATCCAGGTTCATCGTGTTTATAAAGCAGGACTTGTCCAATTTTTGCACGCATAGCTGACATTTGGAGATTGATGTGTTCGTTTTCTTTTCCCTCTCTCTCCCCACCCTTAACCCACTATCAGACAGTGTAGGTTGGTGTTTTCCTTCTCTGTTTTTTTTTTTTTTCCTCTTTCACCCCACCCTTAACCCACTAGGACCCAGTGTTGTGAAATTCTTGAAGACATTGCAACAGCCTCTCCTCTAAGCTTTCTTACTGGAAGCTTGGGGTTCCAGTTCTCTTGCTCTGAGACAGCACATTAAATGGTAACAGCACCTGGGTAAATCGGAAGATCTTTGTATAGGAAAGTCAGTAAAAACCATTTCAGGCAGGCGTGGTGCCTGACGCTTGTAATCCCAGTACTTGGGAAGCTGAGACAGGAGGATCACAGGTTCACAGCCAGCATCAGCTACTTAGTGAGACCTTCTGCAATTTAGTGCGACCCTGTTTCAAAATACAGAATAAAATAGGGGTAGGGGTGTAGCTCAGAGGTAGAATGCCCTAGGATTCAATTCTCTGTACCGCTATACACAGAGCTGCTTAACCACACAACTACTGACTAGTTAGTGCAGAAGAATATTTTTGTAACAGGGATTTTAATTCAAACAACTCCTTTTCAGATAAGAGGGAGAGTAAAATGTTTTTGGAATGTATGGAAATATTCAACATAGGTGTCCTTAAAGCAGCTTTCAGTAGCATCCTTAAAGTTAGCTGTGATTTTCTAGAAATCACTCAAGTGGAATATTATCATGTGGTACATTGGGAAGGTTCTAGTCCCAACAGCACTGTATGTACCTTAGGCAGTTAATAACTCTTTTCTCTGATCCTCAGTTTCCTTGTCTGTAAAATGTGAGGTTGACCCGTGGTCTCAGGAGTCCCTCCCTCATTCTCTCTCTCTCTTTTTTTTTTTTTTTTGTGGTACTGGGGATTGAACCCAGGGGCATTCTATCTCCAAGCTACACCCCTAGTCCTATTTTTTATTCCTTATTTTGAAAGGGTCTCACTAAGTTGTGGAAGGCCTCACTAAGTAGTTGAGGCTGACCTCGAACCGGGATCCTCTGGTCTCAGCCTCCAAGTACTGGGATTACAAACATGCGCCACCACACCCGGCTCCTCTCTTTTTCTATGGCTGCATAGGTGGCAGAATGTTAGTAACATGACTCTTGGATGAAAGAAGGCACTCCAGTAATATGGAGATGAACTATGTTTGACAAGGAGGATGAGAAAAACCATTCCAGGAAAAGAGGAATGGCCTTGGCTATAGTCAGAGAGTAGATGGCAAGTTATACCCAGGTAAGAGATGTTTGCTGAGTTATTATTGTGACTCAAAGTAAGTGAGGAAAGCGGACCAAGGCAGGCTGGCGAAATCTGTTTTAGGAATTTTCGTTTAATCTGTATTTGAGCAAAAAGTAATCTGTAAACAGTAGACTGCCTGGGAAAGAGAATGGGTACAAAGCTTGAAGTTTGCTGAAAGGTAAATGTTTGATTTTTGCCTGTGTTTGGAGATACAGGTATGTCCTCAGGACTTTGTCCCCGTTCTCCCTCAATCAATAGTGTCCCTGCGTCCTGGGGCCATGATCCTTCTCTTCACGTGGGCTTTAGCCATTACTTCTGTTAGTGAAAAAGTACCATGCTCATAGACCCCCAAAATGTTAAGAGTTATAAAGGAACGTAGAGAATATATAATCCATTCCTTCCACCTAGTTTTATAATTAGTCCTAAGGAAAGAAATATATACTCCATGTAAAAGTGGGAAGTAAATCACCACTAGAACCCTTGGGAGGAGAAGTTCCTGGGTCTGTGTGTGAGGACACAATTGACTTAGGAGAAAGATATAGAAAAAAATTTCTAGAAAATGGAAATGTCTTTCAAGTTCAAGTTGTACTGTCAGAACTTTTTTTTAAAAAAATAAAGTTTTACAAAATTGGCAATTGCCTCACATGTGTTAAAATTACTGACAAAGATATAATGTTCACTAATCATAGACTATGATTTCTTATTGTAATTATTTTGAAACACAAATAATAAGTGCCTAGATGCATTTTAGTGAAAGGGTAAAACCTTTTTTAATGCTCCGATTTTCTGTTTCGACACAACCTCCTCGTGCCAAGTTGAAAAGAAAAACAAAGAAAGCTGGCTTTTTGTGTTGTTGGCTATGTGAGCAGGTTATAAATCCTCCAAGGTTGTCAGGTGAAGGCCCAGAGGTAGGGAAGGGAGCTGACTGTGTTCAGAGGCTGAAGGCTCCTGCCCTCCAGCACTACCCGCCTAACTAAGAGCACAGGCAGCTGCCTTTGGGTGGGTTGGTGTTGGAATTGGCATGTCTAGCCATGGGACTGTATGACTGTGTGCGTGTTCACTTGTTGTGTTAGGGCGGGACACTTTATCTCTTTTTTTTGGTGTTCGTCAGAAAGGGCCTTATGCATCATGTTATCTCAGGCAGTGGGCGGTGGCTGCTGCTCCAGGGAACTGCTGAGGCAATAGGGGTGTTGCAATGAGCCTGTCAGCTCTCCTCCCTAACACACCAAGGGATGCTGACTTTGTAGCACTCGGTACTTCAGCATCATTTAAAAGGTGACGTGTGATGAATTAAAAATAAGTACTACCCACAAATGGTATGTTTGCCTGCAAAAGGAAACCGGGCATTTAGGCACTGTCTTGTATGCAGTGGAGGTCCCATCCAGTGGGCGTCATTTCCCATTGTTTCTATTTGCTCCTGAAACACTTTGAACTTCAGCACTTGGCAGAACAAACTTTGGCATCTGGTGTTTGCTAGTACTGGCAAGGGGTGTACCTGCCCCTCCTTCCCAGAGACTCAGGACCCTGGAGGCCCCGGGCACAGAGGGAAAGTAATTTGTGGCAGTTTGTTTTAGTCCTCTTCTCACTATCCCTCACCCCCCACCCCCACCCCGGGGGGTTTGGTTGGGGGCACAGGGAGAAGGGAAGAGGACAAGGAAACGTGAAGCTCAGGCAGGACTGTACCCACGAAAGCTGAAAAGCTGGTAAAGTTTGCCCTTTTTCGGGTTCCCCATGCTGCACACTTTTCTTCCTCCTTAAATCTGCAAGGCCCTTTCAGTTACCAAAAAGTCTTCTTAAAAAAGGCTCTAGCCAGACATGGTGGAGCTCATCTGTAATCCCAGTAGTTAGGAGGCTAAGATGATAGGATCACTGGTTGGAGGCTAGCCTCAGCAAGTTAGCAAGACCCCCAGCAAAGGGTTGGAGGTGTAGTTCAGAGACAAAATGCTCCTGAATTCAATTTCCAGTACTAAAAACAAAAACAAAACCCAACAAACAAAACAAATCAGGCTCTAAAGCACACAGCTAATGTTGTGCACATTATAGCTGTGTAAAGGACTTCACCCTCCTAGGGATTTCTGCATTGGAGCCAGGACAATACCTCTAAAACAATGGCACATCTGTGGGAGTTCTCAGTAAACTAGAAGTATTCCTTGCAAGCTTTCCTGCTTTTCCTACTCTGCTCTTCTGATTCCTGAATCAGGCCTGCCTGATTTGGTAACAGCTACCAAGCCCAACCACATTTATAAGTCTTTAAGAGCAGCCAGGAGAGTTTGCATGGCTGGAGTCTCCAGAGTGAGATCAAATGATGCATTCCTAGGAGCAAAGAAGAAAAACAAAAAGTTTGGGACCTAACTGTCCATCACCGTTTTAGATAATAAGATTCTAGAAATGAATAAGATAATTATTCTTTTCTTAAAAGATTCCATTTAAGCCGGGCGTGGTGGCGCACGCTTGTAATCCCAGCATTCAGGAAGCTGAGACCGGAGGATCCAGGTTCGCGGCCAGCCTCAGCTACCTAGTGAGGCACTTCGCAACTTAGTGAGACTCGGTTTCAAAATAAAGAATAAAAAATAGGGCTGGGGGTATAGCTCGGAGGTAGAATGCCCCTGAGTTCAATCCCCAGTACCGAAAAAAAAAAAAAAAGATTCCATTTAATGGAGAGATGATGAGATCAATTAACTCTCAATGGCGTGATAGTTAACAGCCTATTTCCCTGGTTACACCAATCTGAAGTAAAACTAGATCCATCCCATCCATGTTATAAGAACCCAAAGCCAAGCATGGTGTTACATGCCTGTAATCTCAGTACTTGGGAGGCCAAGACAGGAGGTAAGATTCGAGGCCAGAGCATGAGGTAACTTAGTGAGATCTTGCTTCAAAATAAAAAAGGCTAACGTTCTAGCTCTGAGGTAGAATGCCCCTAGGTTCAATCCTGAGTAACACACACACACACACACACACACACACACACACACACACACTCACAATTTTGTCTCTAATCCCAGTAAAACCTCAAAATTGTCCCAACAGGATCCATGTATTGGGAAAGGTACTTTGCCCCGTCCCCCACGCTCTACTCCACCTCTGTTAACCTTATAATGAATTTTGGGGGTGGAAGGAGAAAAAGCACAGCTTTAATTATCTATATATGATTGTCAACAAGGAATAGATAGGAGGATCTCAGTTTGAGGACAGTCTCAGGAACTTAGCAAGATTCTGTTTCAAAATAAAAAATAAAATTGGGCTGGGAGTGTAGCTTGGAGGTAGAACTTCCCTGGGTTCAATCTCCAGTAATCACTGCCCCACACCACCAAAAAATAAAAAAGAAAGGCAAAGAAGAGAAAAGAAAAGAACTCCAGATCAACACACATTCTTCTCTGAGCATTCCTGATGTTCCCGAAGGTGGAAACATGCCTGCCAGTTAGTCCTTTAACCTACACAGTGAGGCTGCCTTTATACTCCTTTGCTGCTGCAGCCCCCCTCTGGGGGTGCTGTCCCTGCCATTCAGAGGGACCAGCACCACTGAGAGTGTCTGAAGATGCCCATATACAGTGAGTGTCCTCTTCATTTCTGGTAGAACAAATGGTATGAATTGACATTGTGGCTGTTGTGTTCAGACTCCCTTCAAAATTGTCCCAACAGAATCCGCATGTGGGGGAAGGTACTTTGCCCTTGTCCCCACCCCATACTGCACTCCTGTCAATCTTGTAGTGAATTTGGGGGATGGGAGAAGAAAAAGCAAAGCTTTAATTATCTATATATGAGTGTCTACAAAGAATGATGGAACAAAATGTATAAATTCATAAACAGTTGAAATGAATAAGATATTATAATGTGCTTACCTAGATACGAGATAAATATACAACAGTCATGGTGAACCTCTTTACACTGCCTTGCTATGTGCTTCCTTAGTCTTAAAGAGATTTCACAAAACAACCTTTATTTTTATTCAAGTTTGTGTGTGTACATGCCGTACTAGAGATTGAACCCAGAGCCTCACCCGTGCTAGGTAAACATGCTACCGCTGAGCTACACTACTACCTGCTTTGATTCAAATTTTCATTGCAGTGTCTTCTAGGACTCCAGAAGCTGGGTCAGAGAGGAAAGGGAACGGCACACATTGCAGTCCTCCCCCACACTGCTCCATGGCGTTTGCATCTTTCTCCCCCCCCTTGCCATGCTCTCCTATTAGGATACACCCTTTCCCCAGGTATGGCAGACTCTCACACAAACAGGCTTCCTCAGGTCAGCTCACCTGTACACATCTGAAGTTAAGGCAATGCCACTTGGCCATCACCTTGGGCCCGTGATTCATGCTGGCCTTGCTGGGGTCCACAAAGAAAGAAATGGGCAACTCCTTCAGGAGTGGATGGGACGGAGAATTCATCAGTACTCAGGATGCATTGCTGACCTGAGTCTGGGAGACAAGCAGATTTTTCTCCCTGCAATTTAAAGGCTTGAAGTCTGACCCCACCCTTTGTCTACTGTTTGATCTTGGGTTTTCTCATAAGCAAGACAGACATACAATGTAGTCACGTATGTGAGAACTTCATAAAATGCAAGCTGACACATTATTATTATGATTATTATAAGGATTTCAAGCACAATTGTCTTTACTGGTACTCAGCCTGTCTTTCATTGCCACCTTCTTAAATGTGGGCAGATTGGATACTTGGAGGTGGGGGCTGATGATACGGAGCTGAGGATTTAAAAAAGGCTGACACTATTCTAGACCCAGTGCCAGGGTAGGTGAGTGCTAGGGGTCTGGACACATTTGGCATCCTGCTGCTGCCTAATATTTGGAACTAGATGATGTACACGATGATCCTGGTGACTTGGATCTGCTTGGTGAGTGGCTGCAGTCACAATGCTGCACGGATGGATGCTGGGAATGATTTTGCAACTGAGCTTCAAGGAACACAAGTTTGAGTGCTCAGGGCTAGTCTCTTGTGGACAGGTAAGTATGGAAAAAAAGGAGACGCCCAGACAATATGACAAAGATATTCCTAGTGTTAGTAGCCAGGAGGCTGGGGTGATGGCAGGAATAGTGGTTATAGAATCTTCTCTAAACATATTTTCCTGATTTGGTGAAATCTATGGAATAACTTGCTTAACATCCTTTCATGAAACCAAATTATATAAATGAATAGGAAGTAAAATAGTAAAGAATGCTCTTGGAAGAGCACATATTACTCTGCAGACGTCTTTCAAGGCCATTCTTGGAGCTAGCTCATAAGATCAGAGATAGCTTATGATCCAGACTATTGCATGTGAACAACCCTTAGTCCTGTTGTGGGCAAGAGTAAAAGTCATGGAGGTCAGAAGGAGTCAGCTTTAGGACAAAGGCCACGTTTATCAAACTTTGCCTCCCAGAACAAATTTCTAATCCATGTAGGTGGGTTAATATTTGACCTAATCATGCCCAGGGAAAAGGTGAGTGACTCTCCTGTTTGTCCAAGAATAATGTCCTTGGTTTGCCTGTCTCTGCCCAAACTCTCCAGTTAGATCCTTAGATCTGCTCTCTCCGCCCCTTCATGTGAACACCATATAACCAGAGCCAGGAATGACTCTATGCTCACACAGCTGGACCCATCTCCACTTTGAAGGAAACTGCCAGATTTATGTAAGATTCTTCCTCTTGAGTAATCTGTTGTTTATTTGTATCTAGACTATTTCTAGCCATTCTTCCATTTTGATGAAGGAATGGCTAGAAATAGTCTTCTGGGCCCAAATTTTGTGTGTGTGTGTGTGTGTGTGTGTGTCACTGGGGATTGAACCCAGGGGCATTCTACCTCCAAGCTACACCCTCAGCCTTGTTTATTTTTATTTTTATTTGGAAACAGGGTTTCGCTAGGTTGATGAGGGTCTCGCTATTTGCTGAGACTATCCTCAAACCTGTGATCCTCCTGTCTCAGTCTCCCAAGTACTGGGATTACAAGCATGTGCCACCATACCTGGCTCAAATTCATGAATTTTAAAGAACATGAATAACATTAAAAAATTTAAAGTGAAAACAGTCTTTTTGGGGGATAGTCTGTATGTGGATAAAGGGAAAGTAGTAGAACTGGGAGAAGGAGGAGATTTAGGAGGGATTCCTAAATTGTGATAAGATCCCAGATGTGTGGAGAGCCACTTGCTGAAGGGGTATCTGAAGTAGTTCTGCTCCAGCCCCCATGATAAGCATCATGTGTGGCTTAACAAGGAAAGAAGCAGAAAGCACATGTTTAGCACTGCTTCCATCTTATATTCCCCACTAATTTCTTTACTTAGAGAAGTTTAGGATGCTCTTTGAAAACAAAATGGAACACATCCCAAGATCAAAATAAAGTACACTGGTAAACTAAAAGGAAGAAAGAAGGAAAGGAGATAAAGGGAGGAATAGGCATTGGGAGTTATAGTTTCTCTTTGGGGGACATTGCCATAGAATATATAAGATGATGAGACTATATTTGTGAAAATGATATCCATAGTTACTCATTGTGAACTGTCAAATTAGCTCTCTGGTACATAAGATTGGTGCATTTCTCGAACGCAAAACCTTGCCTTTGGAGAGGAAGAGAATATTAATTGTTATAAAACTAAAGGATTCGTTTGAGGTGGAGGAGAAAGTCAGTCTGAAGAATATTTGGGACAAATTTCACTGATGTAAGGTCTATTGATAGTTACGTGTTTGGGTATAGAAGAGTACGTGTATATGAGTGACTCTACACCCCTGACATAGGAAGACTCACTTCTGCATCACAGATTGTCCAACTCTTACTTGTTTTCTCCCAATTTTATTTTGCCTGGCCTTTTAGGAGATTTAGGACTGAATATGAGTGAGGAAGCAGTGAGTGAGGGAGTGGATGTTAGGTATAGCTGGTCAGGGAGTATGCTGGTTGGGATTTGGCTTCTGGATGTTTTAGGAAGTCAAGAGTACAGTACACCTGGGCAAACTTTAGTTGCTACAAAATGAATGTCAAGATTCGGTAAATCAGAAACAAAGTTACCCCTTTACCTTGCCAGACAAAACCTCAGGCTTTCAAACTCCAAAGAAACAAGTGGTATTTTAGGAGGCAAAACCCCTCTGTAAATCAGTCTAATGGCCTTGACGAGAAATGGTATGTGAGTTTGGATTACACTCAAGCCTTGGCCTTCAGGGATGATGCATGTCCATGAGATGAGGCTATGGATCACCCTGTCATCTATTTCTCCCAGCTGGTGCCTGTGCTACCAGCTAAACCTAGACACGGTTGTTTCTGTAATTCCATTGTCCTTGGACTATTGCTACTGAAACAGGTGAAGGCTCCGTTATACTTAGAGACATGGACTTTCAGACTTTTAGAGCTAGCAATGCTTTTTTTTTTTTTCGTACTGGGGATTGAACTCAGGGGCATTCTACCTCTGAGCTACACCCCCAGCCCTATTTTTTATTCTTTATTTTGAAACCGGGTCTCGCTAAGTTGTGGAGTGCCTCACTAGGTAGCTGAGGCTGGCCTCGAACTCGGATCCTCCGGTCTCAGCCTCCCGAATGCTGGGATTACAAGCGTGCGCCACCACGCCCAGCTTAGCAATGCTTTTATAGATGAGAAAACACTGGCCTGAAGCGGAAGATGAAATCAATCATTAAAACCATTGAGCATCTATTTAGAGGCACTGGGATTCAAGGTGAATAATATGGGACCTGCTTTCCTGTAAGCAGCACCAGTAGGCAACACTGACAAGTAGATAGTCAGTTGTTTGCTGGGTAACAGGAGTAATGGCATGCTTGGGAGGAGCGCCCGTGAAACCCGACAACGGTAAACATGTTGTGATACCCTATGGGCATATCCTAAACTTCATGGCTTTTGCTTTGACTCTTACACCCAGTGAATTATCCTTGGTCTTAATATCTAAAGCATAGAAAGTTTGGACAGAAACTCCAAGCAGGCCTGCCAGCTCAAGCTCAGATTCCCTTCCCTGAACATTAAACTCCTACCACACAGAAGGCTTTGGCAACATTCCTATCCACCACTGCCACCTAATGACTCTTTGGGGTACTACATCCCTTGTTTTACTTTTTAACCGGGTAGAGGGATGTTGATGGTAGGACCTTTAAGGTTCCTTCCAGTCTTGAGAACTGAGATTCTGCAATTGCCTTTGACATTAAAAAGTCAGTATTTGTCCATTACAGATCAAGAGATTTAATTGATTACAAATCAGTGAAAGTTTAACAAGATTTTCCAAAAAAAAGCGACAAACATAGGACACACTCGAGAGACTGAGCGCACAAGGCAAATGCAAAGAGCGTGGCAAGCAGGTTGCCTGGCAGGCCAGCCGCTTTGCCGGAACAATGGCCCCATGTGAATACTTGTGATTCTTTCAGGAATGGCTGTCCCTTCTGCAATGTGGCATTTTCTCAGTAAATTCCCGAGAATGCATTTTCGCTTGATCCGTTTACAAACTATATATAATCTATGTGCTTCATGGAAACTGATCCAGCTGCAATTTATTTCAGTATTGTGAAATGTCTAAAAAAATTCCTTAGCATGTAACTTGGTATTCTTCAGCAGGGCGCCACATTTGTCTATGGTGATCATGAAACAGACAACGTGGCTCAATGCCAACTGCTGATTAGAAAAAGAGCCTAGTAAGGCCCTGTTTCAAAATAAAAATTTAAAAAAAAATAGGGCTGGGAGTATACTTCAGAGCAGAATGACCCTGGGTTCAATCTCCAGTACCTGCCCCCCCCCCCCACAAAATAAAAGAAAAAAAAAGGAAAAGAAAAGAAAAAGAGTTGTTTTTACCTCTCTGTCACATGCCTTCCCATGTAAGTAGAGCCTGGGATCACCTTTTCCATCTGTGTTTACTGCCATCCTCCGAGGACTGTTTAGCCACACTTCAGGCCTGTGGTTGGTACCAATGGCCTTCTTTAGGGCTGGAGAAATATTTGAGATGAAAATGTTCATTTACACATAGGAAAATTACAAAATAAAAATGAATAACTAATGACTATGAAAATGTGCTTTTTAAAAAAATTAAATTTATTTTTATCTTACATATCTATATTTTGTAGTACTGGGGATTAAACTCAGAGGCATTCTACATTCAAGCTACACCCCCAGCCCTATTGTATTTCTTATTTGGAAATGGAGTCTTGCTAGGTTGAGTCTCACTTCTTGCTGAGGCTGTCCTCGAACCTGTGATCCTCCTCTCTCACCTCCCAAGTACTGGAAGTACAGGTTTGTGTCACCATGCTCAGCTATTATTTTTAATATACTTTTATGGGTGCATTTTAGTCTCATAATCCCACATCATAAATGTAAATCACACAGTACTTGGTGGGCTTTCCCCCAGCTCACTCCTCACCCTCCCTTCCCTATACAGAGTACTGAGGTTGACATTGGTATTCTCACATATGTAAATAAAGCTGATGGTAGTGATTCCTTTGTTGATCCTCACTCTTTCCCCTCCCCTTCCCCTGGACCACCTCTCTGGCTCCACTGGAGTTTCTCCTCCATTGTCTGAAGTCTCTGGTACCCCAATTACTCCCTAGCTTCTGCATATTAGAGAAAACACATGACCCTTCACTTTCTGTGACTGGCTAATCTCACCTAACATAATGTTCTCCAGGTCCATCCATTTTCCTGCAAATGACATTATTTTGTTCTTCTTTACTGTGGAGTAGAATTCCATTGTGTGGATATCCCATAATTTTGTAATCCATTCATCTGTTGTTGGACACCTAGGTTGGTTTCATAATTTGACTATTCTGAATTGTGCTATTATGCAACTTAGTGAGACCCTGTTTCAAAATAAAGAATAAAAGCCGGGCGTGGTGGCGCATGCTTGTAATCCCAGCATTCGGGAGGCTGAGACCGGAGGATCCGGGTTCGCGGCCAGCCTCAGCTACCTAGTGAGGCACTCCGCAACTTAGTGAGACTCGGTTTCAATAAAGAATAAAAAAATAGGGCTGGGGGTGTAGCTCGGAGGTAGAATGCCCCTGAGTTCAATCCCCAGTACTGCAAAAAAAAAAAAATAAAATAAAATAAAGAATAAAAATAGGGTTGGGGATGTAATTCAGAGGTAGAATATGCCTGGGTTCAATCTCTAGTACCACACATAAAAAAGAATAATTTGGGGAGCCAGGCATGGTGGTGCACATCTGTAATCTCAGTACTCAGGAGGCTGAGACAGGAGGATCATAGGTTTGTGGCCAGCCTCAGCAACTTAGTGAGACCCTCCATAATTTAGTGAGAACCTGTTTCAAAATAAAAAATAAAGTAGGGCTGGGGGTATAGCTCAGAGGTAGAATGCCCCTGGGGGTTCAATACACACACACACACACACACACACACACACACACGAATAAAGTTGGGGAATAAAACACAAAATTGAAGGTCAGATTTCCTCCCATTGTAAAAATTTCTCAGTATTTGTGATGACTACTAAGAAACCATAGCCTATCATAAATTAAATGATGAGTATTTATAAACAAATAATTTAAAAATAAAAATTCTAAGCTGGGCATGGTGGCACAGGCCTGTAATCCCAGCTACTCAGGAGACTGAGGCAGGAGTGATTGAAAGTTTGAGGTCAGCTTAGGCAATTTAGCAAAACCTTGTCTCAAGATAAAAATTTTAAAAGGGCTAGGGGTCTAGTTCAGAGATAAATTGCTCTTGGTTCAGTCCCCAGTACTGCAATAACAACAACAACATTATTATAAATAAATACAAATTCTAAAAATCAGTTATGTTTTTCAATGAAAGCCATTTTTATTGTTGGATGTGAGGGCATTCATACATATTTAATACAATGTGAGGTAGATGTATGGTGGTTTTTAAAGGCTCTGAATGATCTTTAAATTTTTTTTCCAAGAACTAAGGTTATTGTCTGAAACTACCTACTGCAAACCAGGCATAGTGGCATAGGTCTGTAGTCCCAGCTACTCAGGAGGCGGAGGCAGGAGGATCATTTGAACCTACAAGTTCAAAACCAACCTGAGCAACAGTGAGATCCCATCTCAAAAAAACAAAGCAGTGTGCACATCTGTAATTCCAGTACTTGGGAGGCTGAGACTGGAGGATCACAGGTTCAAGGACAGTCTCAGCAAGTAGTGAGGCTCTCATCAACCTAGTGAGACCCTGTTTCCAGATAAAAGTAAAATAGGGCTGGGGAGGTAGCTTGGAGGTAGAATGTCTCTGGGTTCAATCCCCAGTACCAAAAAGAAAAAAAAAAAAAAGCTTCCCTTGGGGAGGAGAACTGAGGAACTGTCAGGGATTGATGATAAGAGAAAGGCTTATCATTGAATTTTTTTTTTTCCCCAGTACTGGGGATTGAACCCAGGGGCATTCTACCTCTGAGCTACACCTCTAATCCTATTTTTTTTATTCTTTATTTTGAAACAGGGTCTCACTAAGTTGCAGAGAGCCTCACTAAGTAGCTGAGGCTGGCTGTGAACCGGGATCCTCCAGTCTCAGCTTCGCAAGTACTGGGATTACAAGCGTGCGCACCATGCCTGGCTCCCAGTCCTATTTTTTATATTTTATTTTGAAACAGGGTCTCACTAAGTTGCAGAGGGCCTCACTAATTAGCTGAAGTTAACTGTGAACCCGGATCCTCTGGTCTCAGCTTCCCAAGTACTGGGATTACAAGTGTGAGCCGTTATCCTGACTCATTGAGTGTTTTTTGATGCTTATGTTTTCTTTCTTTCCTTCCTTCCTTCGTTCCTTCCTTCGTTTGTTACTTCCTTCCTTCCCCACCATGAACATATATTATTTCTACAACAAAAACAAAATGTTTAAAAATAAAATCATGCTCCAGAGCCGGGTGTGGTGGCGCACGCTTGTAATCCCAGCATTCGGGAGGCTGAGACCGGAGGATCCGGGTTCGCGGCCAGCCTCAGCTACCTAGTGAGGCACTCGGCAACTTAGTGAGACCCGGTTTCAAAATAAAGAATAAAAAAATAGGGCTGGGGGTGTAGCTCGGAGGTAGAATGCCCCTGGGTTCAATCCCCAGTACCGCAAAAAAAAAAAAATAAAAAATAAAATAAAATAAAATAAAATCATGCTCCAGGAAAAAGCACCATGTTTACTCTGTAGGTGTGTTTGAATGTCTGTGGCGCCCTAACCTGAGGTTTATGCATTCTGTAGTTTAGGGCTGAAATGGTCTCTTTCTTCTTCTTTTGAGAGGGATGTTAAGAGACCATTACAGAAAAAGTTTAAGTCCTCTCACTTGATGAAAAGGTCTTAGGAGGTTTTGGGGGGTTCATTTTGTGGATCCCCTCCCCACACATGGTAACCTCATCTGCCCATTGTGTGACAGTTTCTGTACATATGCAGGAGAAACTAGAATTTAGATTATTCTTTTTTTTTTTTTTTCGGTACTGGGGATTGAACCCAGGGGCATTCTACCTCCGAGCTACACCCCCAGCCCTATTTTTCATTCTTTATTTTGAAACAGGGTCTTACTAAGTTGTGGAGGGCCTCACTAAGTAGCTGAGGCTGGCTTCGAACCTGGATCCTCCTGTCTTAGCCTCCCAAGTACTGGGATTACAAGTGTGCACCACCACGCCCGGCTTTAGATTATTCTTTAGAATAATACCAATTGATCCCATTATGAGGAGGTCCTAAGAATAAACTTGAATCCCCTTTTCTACTCTGTAAAAGTTGAACCCAAATCACTTCCCAGCACTACCTGCCTTCTTCCAGGCTCCTCCCTATTCTTTCTATACAGTAGGTAGTAACTCCGCCTTTGGCCATTAACCACTTACTTCTTAGGGAAGTAGACCTGCCTCCCTTCACTCCAGGGTGACCCTGTGCTCAACTGTTGTTCTCCCAAATAGATGACTAACTTGAATGCTCAGAATCCCAGCTAAAACAATCCTCTCATGGACGTTCCCTGAGCGCAGGGTTCCCTAAAAGTCATTCTTCAGAGCTTTCTCTTACAGTATGACTGTCTTGTCTCAGAAAATTGTATCTACCATCCCTTTCTCATGGATGCCACATTTCTGTTTAGGGAGGTATTTAGTATGTCTTTCTTTTTTTTTTTCTTTTCCTTTTTAGGGGGTCTCATGTTGCCCTGGAACTCCTGGGCTCATATGATCTTCCCACCTCAGCCTCCTGAGTCCTTGGTAGTACAGACTCGCACCACCACACATGGCCTTGTTATTTGTTTGCTTCTGGGGATTGAACCTAGAGGCATTCTTCTTCTGAGCTACACTCTTATCCCTTTTTATGTCTTATTTTGAAATAGGGTCCTGCTAATTTGTGAGGGCCCCACTAAATTACTAAGGCTGGCCTCAAATCTGAGATCCTCCTGTCTCAGCTTCCTGAGTACTGGAATTACAGGTGTGCACCATCATGCCCTTCTCCTGGGAAAACTATTAAATTGGTGTTCTGAAGGAATAGAGTAAGCATAAGTAGTGAAGTTAATGAGGAAGGCCGAAGAAAAGCTGTAATTAGGTAACTGAGAATACCTGATTTGTGATGCCCTGCCGGAAAGAAAAGTCCCTTTCCTTTTAGCCTATTTTGGATGGGGTTCTGCCCCTACCACTTTTCCTTTTGCCCTTGGCAGGAGCCTCTGTTGGAAGACATGATGATGGGCCCGGGCCTCTTGTTGTTGGTCTCCATGCTGGGTCTGGATGTGATCCCACCGAGCCTGGCTCAGGATAACTCCAGATACACACACTTCCTGACCCAGCACTATGATGCCAAACCAAAGGGCCGGAATGACAAATACTGTGAGAGCATGATGGAGAGGCGAGGCCTGACCTCACCTTGCAAAGATGTCAACACCTTTATTCACGGCAAAAAGAGCAGCATCAAGGACATCTGTGGAACTAAGAATGGAATCCCTCAAGAAGGAAACTTGAGAATAAGCAAATCTCTTTTCCAAATCACCACCTGCAAGCACAAAGGAGGCTCCTCCCGGCCTCCGTGCGGGTACCGGGCTACGGCAGCATCCAGGTACATTGCCGTTGCCTGTGAGAATGGCTGGCCTGTCCACTTTGACGAGTCCTTTATTCGTCCTTAGCAGCAGCCACTGCCCAGAGCTGGCTCTGTTTTCCATTCCTTGTGTTTCCTCTCTTCGCGAAGACCGGACAGCAGGAACCACCTTCACTGTCCAGAAAATGAGCCCCTTGGATCTTTTGTTTTCCGTTTTACAACATACGTTTAATGAATAAAAGTGTCTCTGAAACCAGCAAGAATCAGAGTCTTCTCACTGATTCTTAGCACGTTGATCTTTCTCCGTTTTAACTATTCAGCTGCTTCCCGAGAGGGAGAGATGGAATAGAACCCCCCCCCCCCTTATCCATCAGTTCCTTATCGGGCAAGTTGATCGACAGAGGGAGCTGGAAAAATTCCAGGGCTCAAAGTCACAAAAATGAATTTTTAAGAGAGGCCAATTGGCCAGGTACAGTAGCACACACTTGTAATCTCAGTACTTGGGAAGTTGAAACAGGAGGATTGCAGGTTCAAGGCCAGCCTCAGCGACTTAGCAAGGTCCTCCACAACTTAGCAAAACCCTGTTTCAAAATGAAAAAATGGAATAGGTCTGGGGGTATAGCTCAGAAGTAGAATGCCCTCTGGGTTCAATCCCCAGTAGCCCCTCCCCTGCAAAAAAAGAAAAAGGCAAATTGTTTTGCTTTATTTTTTTCTCTTCAGTAATAAGCCAACATTATTTTTACAAATGTGAAAGGAAGATAATTTTAAGACCAAGTACCAACATAGTAAAAATTGACTGTGTTCCTTGTGTTCTTTCTCTCTTTCTTTCTCTTATACACATGCACACACAGTTCAGCACGAGAATACTAATTCTGATGTTGGTTTGAATGGATATCTCCATAATATTGTCATAGTGGGTTTTGTTTGTTTTGTGGTACTGAGAATTGAACCCAGGGGCATTCTACCTCTGAGCTGCACCCATAGCCGTTTTTATTTTTGTTTTGAAACAGAATCTTGCTAGGTTGCTGAGAATCTTGCTAATTGCTGAGGCTGTCCTTGAACCTGCAATCTTCCTGTCTCAGTCTTCCAGGTACTGGGATTACAGGCATGTGCCACCATGCCTGGTTGCATAGTTATTTTATATGGAGCTCAAAATTGATTACATTATTTTCTCTTCAATCTTTTACTTTGTCAACTGTTATCTGACAATTGTGAGGTCTTAGGGAAGTCATAAAATATTTCAAACTTATCCTTTATTTTTCTTCAACCACATTTGTTTTCAAGTACTAATGATCTTGGGTTAGCAGACACTTTCTTTGTCAAATGCACTAATCAATCTACAGGCTTGTTGGTTAGCTTCCTGTTACCTAATTTCTATCAGCAGGTGCCTGGATGTTTTATGTAGAAGGTAGTTGTTAATAAATTACAGTTACAAGCTGGGTATAGTGTCACACACTTGTAATCCCAGTTCTTGGGAGACTGAGATAGGTTTGAGGCCAGTGTGTGGTAATTTAGCAAGACTTTGTTTCAAAATAAGATAAACAAAGGTGTGTGTGTGTGTGTGTGTGTGTGTGTGTGTGTGTGTGTGTGTGTGTGTAGCTCAGAGGTAGAGTGCCCCTGGTTTCAATTCCCAGTACCACAATAAGTTAGTAAACAAATTACAATTACAAATCATCAGTTCTGCTGTTTCATGACAATCTGATTATGGTGGTCACAGTATTTCCTGTAGTGGCCTCTCCTACTTCCTGCTTTCCCCAGAAATGGGCCAATTCCCTGGTTCTGCATCACTCAGTTGTAGCCCAGTGTCCAGGTTCCACCTGGGGAGTCCAGGCTTCTCAACAGTGTTCAGATGAGGAAGTGGATGGAGGGTAGGTTGCTCGGCATGCTCAGCACAGGACTCTCCACTGTGAGAAAGCCTAGTTCACAACCGGAAACACTATCATTTCCTAAGAAAGTAGGAAGAGTTTTCCAAACTTCTCTTGTTAGAAAATGTCCTTATAAAATCTCAAAAACCCCTTAGGAAGTGAGAAAGTCCTGGTTTGGGATAGAATATTTGGACCCTTTTCTCAAGTTCTCTAATGGCATAATCATAATGCACCAAGAAAAAAAAATCCCAATTAAAAAATCTTTTTTTTTTTGGTGGTGGTGGTACTGGGTATTGAACTCAGGGGCATTCTACCTCCGAGCTATACCCCCAGTCCTATTTTTTATTCTTTATTTTGAAACAGGGTCTCTCTAAGTTGCAGACTGCCTCACTAGATAGCTGAGGCTGGCCAGGAACCTGGATCCTCTGGTCTCAGTGTGCGCCACCATGCCCAGCTTTAAAAAATCTTAAAAATTAAAAATAAAAATCTCCATACTGATCACCAATTAAAAAAAAAATAAAAAGGCACTATTTTCCTATGTGCATTCACAATACTAAATTTAAACAAGATATAAAAAGTTCTCCAGCAGGACTGTTTGCTTGAGGTCAGGCAGTCACTCTAGATTACTGCCCCACACTGATCATGCCTTGGCTGTGAAAACTCACATCCACTTGGAGCATTAGCAATGCATGCCTGTCCTGGTGTTAGGGGAAGTCACCTGGTGACAGGAGGGCGTGCTTCCTGCCCTGTCGATGGAACTAGCAGCTGAATAATGGATCCCAGTGCTTTCTGCTCTGGATCTCTTGTTCTATCATAACCCAGAACTGCTTAGGGTGGCATGTCAAGTCATAGGCAAGTCATTTTCTCTCAAGTGAACCACTTGAGGTATTGAAGTCCCAGTCAGCTGCAGTTGTTGGCTGTGCAAGGAAAGATGAAGAAAAACTCCAAAATTTTGAAGAGTAGTGACATGCAGGGGAGAAAATTCCATGCAACTGGACAGGAAAAAATTTCCTAAGGACACAATACAAATACCTGTAGCTGAGATATTTCACAGTTTAAAAACAGACTCTACCAGTTGCAGTGATTCATGCCTATAATCCCAGTGTCTGAGAGGCGGAGACAAGAGAATCACAGATTTGAGGCCAGCATGTGCTAATTTAGCAAGACCTAGCTCAGAAATAGAACCTCTCTGGGTTCAATCCCCACCACCACAAAAAAAAGAAAAGAAAAAGACTTCCAATTTCTTAGAAATACAATTAACTCTACAAAATGAAGAGAGGTCAGTAATGTCTAGTTCAACCCATTGTACTCATTCATTATTTTATCCTGATTGAAGAAAGTAGAGGTAAACAAGAAGAGTGAAAATTGCAAAAATAATAATTGCCAACATGTACTGAACACTTGCCATGTGCTAGACATTGTGATAAATACTTGATATCAATTTTATCATTTATTCTTCACAACATCCCAAGAGATAGGTATTGTTATAGTTATTTAACTTATGATGAAAATATGTCGAGAGAGGTTAAGGAATTGCTTCAAGATCACATAGTTAGTGTATTAGTCAGATTTCCATCACATGACAAAAAACCCAAGATAATCAACTTAAAAAGAGGAAAGGTTTGTTTTGGTTCACGGTTTCGGTCCATGGTCACTGGGTCCTTTTGCTCCTGGACCTGTGGCAAGACAGCATGTGGCAGGAGAGCAGAGCAGAGGACCTACTCATCTTATGGTGGCATGGAAGCAAAGAGAAAGAAGAAGGGACTGGGCTCCCAATATCCCCTCCCAGGGCATGCCCCCAGTGACCTAATTTTCTCCACTGGGCTTCAGCTCTTAAAGGCTCTCCCACCTCCCAGTAGCACCACTCTGGGTTCCAAGCCTTCGTTCAACACATGGATCTTTGGGGGGCATTCAAAGTCTCAACTCTAGTAGTTAGCATGGCAGACCTAGGGCTCCAGGATCACAGTGTCAAAAGAAGTTCTTGTTGAGAGTCAGGGTGGTGCAGAAGAATAACTGCACCACAATTTTCCAGGCCAGAAAAGTATGTGTTGGGATGACTTAGAGAGTGTTTTGTTTTCTCTTGTAGTTGGAGCTTTGAGATTCACCCTTTGGTGTCTACAAAGGACTAGTTTCCTCTATAGGTCTTCCCTATAGCCAGTTTTCCTGCTAACCCATAATCGTGGTCACAAAGAAGCAGGATGAGAGACAGTAGAAGAAACAATGAAAGATTAGTGAGAACACCAGAAAAATAACTGAAGGTACACAGTTCTGCTGAAGCTAAACCCAAGTACTAAGTAACCTCCAGAAGTGTGTCCCTTGGTCGTGGAGTTAGGAGTTAGCCAAGCATCGGCTCCGCCTGCCACTCTCCTTCCCAGAACCACTTGACTTCCTCTCTTCCTAACACAATTACCATGTATCTGCAGCTGTAGGCACAGGAATGGGACACAAAGGCTTCTGTCCTTCTGTGCAAAGGCAAAAGATAGCTGCAAATATAGGAAGGAACATTTAAAAGAACAATAGTTAAGTCAGGCATAGTGTTACATGCCTATAATTCCAGTAATTGGGAGGATTGCAGGTTCAAGACCAGCCTCAGCAAGCAACTTAATGAGCCTCTCAGCAACCTAGTGAGACCTGATTCAAAACAACAATAAAAATAAATAAATAAAAAAGGATGAGGGTGTAGCTTGGAGGTAAAATGCCCCTGATTAAATCCACAGTAAAATACACACACACACACACACACACACACACACACACACACACTAGTTATGTTTAACACTGGCCACTATCGTTAATCAAAGGATAAGCTTTAGGTGGGATGAAGTATAGGCCCTCATAAGCCATTTAAGTCACTCACACAATGGACTCTGCCATCAGAAGCAAGATCTTTGAAAAGAAAGGACAGTAGTAGAGCTGAGGGTGTAGCTCTGCAGTTGGCTAGCATGTACAAAGCCCTGGGTTCCATCCCTACTACCTCCTCCCAAATAGACAGTATTCAAGTCCATCAAGCCAGGAGTTCATCTGGGGCTGCACAAATAGAGAGAATCTGTTTGACTCTCAAAAAACTGCCCTTGCTACTTGGGTTTGCTCACTTCCTCTTGAGAGGGTGACTTGATTATGCATTAGTGAAATCAACCCTGTCTCACTGCAAGACTCATGTGGACACAGCTCATGCCATTCCCAGAGTGACCACCAGATGGCAGCATCTGGCTAATAAGTGTTGGCAAGTGCGTTCCCCGGTCATCCCTGCTGGAGAGAAACAATTCTGAGCCTGTGTCTAATATTCTGAGTTTCAAAAATATGTAGGATTAACAGGATTTTCAAAAGTACCCGATTCTACTTCACTAGGATAATAGTCATATGAGAGGAAAGGCCAGACTGAATTTTTACTCTATTCTCTTTTTTCCACCTCCTTCAATTCCTAGATGTAAAGTATTAAAATCAAAGCATAAACTTTCTTTGACCTGAGTCTGTCCAAACTGTTGGGGATAGGAGCTTTCAGGGAACCAAATGTTCCCCAAAGATCATACTAGTAATTATGTCGAGAGACAAACAACTCTGGTTCTGTGTAGATTTACATTTCCTCTTTTTATAGTTGGATAACACAGGCTTAAATGGCCTCCTGGCCAGTCCTGTCTTGATTCAATGTACTGGCTACACCACATTCTTTCTGGAAAAGAGAAAGCCTCTTGATTTCAGAGAAGTGCCTGTTGGTAAACTCTTGGGGAGACAAGGGTGGGAAAAGTTGGGAGCAGGGGAGGTGGTACATAAAAGAAGAAAAAAGCACTGGGCCACAATGGTGTCAATGGTGTGTGTCTGTAATCCCAGTACTTGGGAGGCTGAGACAGAAGGACTGCAGGTTCAAGGCCAACCTCATCAATTTAGTGAGACCCTTAGCTACTTAGCAAGACACTGTTTCAAAATAAAACAGCAAAATAGGCTAGAGATGTATGTAGCTCAGAGGTAGAATGCCCCTGGGTTCAATTCCAAGTACCAATAACAACAACAACAAAAAAAAAACAAAAAAAAAAAAGAAAGAAAGAAGAAGAGTCAAGGGAATGTCGACTTGCTATTCTCAACCATTCTCTCCAGCACCCAGTTCTTACCTTCCTTTCTCTGGCCCCTTGCTTTCTAGGCACCTCTACGGCAGTGATGGCTCTGCAGAGGAACCACCCATTGCTTCTTCTCCTGCTGCTGACCTTGCTGGGGCTGGGGCTGGTGCAGCCCTCCTATGGCCAGGATCGCATGTACCAACGGTTCCTGCGGCAGCACGTGGACCCTCAAGAGACAGGTGGCAATGACAGCTACTGCAACTTGATGATGCAGAGACGGAAGATGACTTCATACCAGTGCAAGCGCTTCAATACCTTCATCCATGAAGACATCTGGAACATCCGTAGTATCTGCAGCACCGAGAGTATCCAGTGCAAGAATGGCCGGATGAACTGTCATGAGGGTGT